>PVIY010032658.1:0-28791 GCA_004026745.1 Myrmecophaga tridactyla
GAGTATTTATAATAATTGCAAACATATCTCTGAATTACCTTAGTGAGAAGGATCTGTTTCATGGTTTATGTTTCTTTAGAATTTATAGAGAGAAAATAATAGACCATTAGACAAATACAGCGTTGAATTAAGCACATTTATGGTATGCAAAAAAATAAAAGACAACCTGTCCAAAACTACAGTCGGAGGAATGGTTAGTAAAGGGAAGCTTTTGTGCGTGTGGTGCTTTGAAGGAATCAATTAACAGAACTGAATCAGTTTTTCCATCGTTTTCAAGCATCGAATGGGAGTTGACCTGGGAGTTGACCTTGATGCCCTCAATCATCTTTGTCCCTATCTTTCCATTTGAGTCAATGAAGATCTGTAAAAAATATGCCAATGTGAGCTGTAGCCCAAAGCCCTGGAATAATTAGTTAATGTATTTGTTAGCCAGCTAGACATGAATTGAACATTACTAATGGATTACCATGTCAAACCCTAGATATAAAAGTCCTAAAGGAGATAAAGAAAAAAATGTCATTTCCAGTCCCAAACTACTCACTGAAAATTTAGCACAGTCAACAGATCATTTTCTATAAAAGCCAAGTGTCCATTATCAGCAAATTAGGAATCAAGCAGGGTAAACAAATACACTTGAAGAACTGGAAGTCAGCATCACCATTACTGTCACAAAAACTGAAAAAAAAAATGCTAATAATAAAACTATTCTCAACAGTTTACCTCAAAGATTCAATTTCTTACTAACTGATGTATTATTAAAATTCCATTTAGCTAAATATTAAGTCTACAAACAGGGAATATGAGAATGACAGCATTTGACTTATGTTTTATCTTAATGTTTGTATCCCCTTATAATGAAAGTATTATTTTATATAGATCAAAAAGAATAACTATAGCCATTAATATTAAAAACTATAATTTGGTTAGATAAATTCAAGTCATCAATAACCTCACTGCAGATTAAAAAACTGAATTAACAATCACAAACACAATTTGTGAAATAACTTTAGGAGTCAACTTCATAGGGAAATGGATGAGAACTCCATTAATCTATTGCAGTTTTTCTTTCTATTTTACTGCCACGTCTTCAATATTCAGTGTCCTTTTTCATTATGATTTAGGCAAAAGTAGTACAGTGTCTTATACAGAGTAGGCACTCAATAAATAAATGTTGGAAGAATATTTAAATGAATGAGTATAGAGTTCCAGAAGTGTCGATAAAAACTTATGCAATGATGCAATTCCACAATAAAGACAGATAAATGATCTTATAAATGGTTTGTTCTAACTTATTGCCAAGAAAAGAATGTTTTATTTCAATCCATCTAATTAATACTCATACTTGGGAAGCACAATATAAAACTTGTCAGACTGGACTGACAGAACCCATCACTAGAACATTTCTCCTACCTTACTACAACCCACCCAGCCAAAATAAAAGAATAAATAAACTTGGGGAAAACATGAACATTTTTCTAGTACAAATTGAACTAATGATAAGAGAATCTATTAATATAGACATGAAAAATAATATAATAATCGGCTTCAACAAAACTTGTTATTCTTTTCACCTTGATTAAATTGTCGCCCATTTAGAATATGGCCTGGGGCACTATTTGATTGTTTAATTCTCAGTGGATTCTCATGTCATAATAAATAAATAAACAAATGTGGTTTGTATATACTGATTCAATTACAGAAAAGTACGGTGTTCAGGGAAGACTGTAATACTTCAGTAACCCAATTTGTCAACTGGTTATATTACAGAACCCAAATCATGATTTGGGTATATTCCCTGCACCCAGCTTTCTTGTGGTTCCATTTGTCTCAACTTTTGTGTCTATAAGTTGTATCTACCAAGTGCTAATCTAGGTGTAATGTTCCATGCTGCAATAGTTTTGCAGAAATGATTCCTTAGCACTAAGAATTTCAGAAATTTCATGTTTTTACTAATGATTTAAGAAGATATGGCAATAGGTGAGAGAAGGCACTGCATATGATTACATTAGCCCTATCCTCCTTTCACTTTTCCCTCTATCCCAAGTATAACAAAAAAATTCTCCCCTTATTTTATGCATATATTTTACTGATTTCTTATTATTTTTTCCCATGCCACAGGAGTCAAAAGGCAAAATCTTGTTTTCTTGATATTTACCTCCTACAAGAAATTGGAGTAAATTAACTCAGTGAGCTAATTATTCTTGATTTGCCACATCTTCAGTCCAAATTTTTTTTCTACCTTTCTCTGTCTTGCACAGTATCTTGACTTGCTGAATTCTTCAGACTACATCATCATTGCAATTTGTTGGCTGGCATCTGCTTAAGTTTGGTTAATAAAATGTACAGGTAGGAGTTCAAACATTAAGACTAGAAGTATTCCTTTCCTAGATCCCTGTACCCTTCATTACAATTTCTCTGGCAATCACTTAATGTTCTAACACTGTGCCAGTTCTTTGGCCTCCAGTAACACTCTTTTCTCTTCTTGTATCTAGGGGTGGCAACATTTCCAAGTTTCTGTGTCTCACCATTAATGTGTGTTTCTGCAAGTAATGCACTCCTTAAAACTTTCCTTATTTAAACATCTAGCTGCAACCAAGTTAGTAGAAATAGGACACAAAACAATAACTCAAGCAAGCATTGGTATTTATTGACCCTAATCCACCTCACCTAGACTTAGCAAAAAGGTTAGCATCAGGTTAGTATTATTTCAAATACTTTAAAGAACAAGTTGAGAAAAAGGCCCATGAGTTTAGAAAAATTGAACTAAAATCTCATAAATCATCAGTTTCCCAGCAATTTCCTGGAATTAACCTTTTGAATTCAAAGGCATTTGTTCAGGAAAGGAGGATGAGTTGATTAGGATTAGGACTGTGTTTAAATAAATGAAAAGTCAATTTGTCTTTCACATAAAACTGTAGCTCCCCAAGTGAATTCCATATGCATACCGAGGTTAATATTTGCTATTATCTTTAGAAAGAACTGGTTTGATGGAATAGTGAAGTTAAATGACAAAAAAACAGTTCTTGCCAAAGTCATTTTCATGTTGCCAAATTTCCTCATCTCACTTTCTTTGTCTACAGTTTTCATCAGAGTGATCTCCATTTCCTTCTGGAAATAAGCTCTTCTCTTGGCTTTCATCATACCACTCTGTCCAGGAGTTCCTTCTACTAGCCTATTGTTGTGCAGTCTAGTTTACTAGCTCCTGCTCCTCTGCCCAAACTTAAATGATTGAAAGTCCCTGGGCTTGCTTCTGGACTCTTCTCATATGACAGTCCCACTTAGATGATTGCATTTATTCCCATGATTTTGAAATAAACCCATCCACTGAGATCCAGACTTGCATATCCAACCTCTTCTTCGACTTTCTACTGAAACATTTCAAATATCTCAAGTCTAATATTTCCCCAATATAATTTTTTATTCTTCTAGTCTTAAAACCTGTCCCTAACCATTCTCCCACTTCAGTAAATTGTGTGAAACTTCACCAATTTGACATGTCTGAAACTTAAATCATCCTTGACTCCTCTTTTTCACTTTGGCTTCAGCCCCCTTGCACCACATCCAATGCATCAATAATTCCTATTTAAGATTCTGATTCCAAATAGGTATCAGTTTTCATCTACTTCTCTTTATCTCCACTGACATCTCACTAGTCTAGATCACCAACATCTCTGGCCCAAGCTTTAGCAAAAGGCTTTAGCAAACGAAATCCATGTGCTATTCTTATTCTTCTCAAAACTATTTTCCAAAGAACAGAGAGAATCTGAAAACAAAAAATGGATAATGTTACTTTCATTTAATGCCTTTGCATTTTACTTAATAAAACCAAATGAAATGCTTTCTCTATGGCATATAAGATCTGTCTGTCTGTTCCAGGCACTATCCCGTCTTTAGTCTTCAACCTCCTTACTGTCACATTCCTCTTTGCACTTGAGCTGATGGTTCTTCTCCTAATTGCTAAAAAAACACCAAACTTTTTCCAGGCTCAGATTCTTTGAACAGGATGCTCTTCTGTCAGAAATACTCTTCTCCTCTCTCTTTGCATAATTAGTTCTATTTCATCAGTTAAGTCTTTGTTGAAATATTACTACCAAAAATAGGTATTATTTACTCCCTATTTGTCTTACTTAAGTGAGTGTAAAATTTTATGAAAGAAAGGATAAGAAATGTCTCCCTATTATCATCCATCACAGTATCATGTTTGTCTTTATTAATAGCACTTGATTACAATTTGTAATTCAATACAATTTGTTTTAATGTCCTTATTTTATTGCCTTCCCCCATTAGAATGTGGCCAACAAAGGGCAAGAGATTATATCTATTTTGTTCTCTGTATGAACTATAAAAGAATAACAAATCCAGAGGAAGCTATTTTCAAATATTTTTAAATGAATTTTTAATATTTGGAAACCTATTCTCTCCCTTTGTTCTAAGTGTTTATGTGTTAATCTGTCATCTTATATTTCCCTCATTAAATAATGGCTTTTTTCTTCTGCCTCAGAAAAACATACTTATTTCTGACACCAACTTAGCTATTTTCTATCCTTACACTCATGATGAATGACCTATAGGTAAGAAAAAAAAAATTAGGAAAATAAACCTTGAGAGGAAGTAAATGGCTCCTTTTAAGAAATTTTCTGGCTCACCAATAAATTTAATTCAATGAAATTATAAAATATGTACAAACCATGCTCAAACATAAACATTGATTCTAATCTAATATTTGACCACTAACTTCTCTTATGCAATGCTTTTCAAATTACTCACTTTAAACATCAGAAGAATCTATAATAATCAGGAATATATTATTTAACATATTTTCTTTGTAGAAGAAAACACTGACATTAATTTACTTTTTAAACTATAATAGACCTATACCAGTGAGTGGATACTATAAAGCTACATGATGGAATTCTAAGATAATAAATACACATTTAAATTAAAGATAACAGATTGACAAGAAAAAAAACAAGTGAAAATCATATTTACCAGCGTATCTTAAAATGAAAATAGTACCATTAGTGAATTTTTTGCCAGTTATTAGTTATCTATTAAAAGCTCCTGTATGCTGTGTCAAGAGTGCAAATTGAGGCTAACCAGGGCAGAATTAATCTAAGCAGACATACTTGATCACTTTTGCCAAAGTAAAAAAGGAAAAGGATAAGAAACCACTATTAAGCAAATGATGGATACTTACTTTTTCTAACTGGTATTTCCTCTAGGCAGTTTCCTATGTTATTTGTAATACCCCCAATAGTTTTAGTCATCTGAGTTATCCATAACCCAGACAGTCCACAGTAAAACTCACCTATACTTCATCATTTTTTCCAATTTCAGTTCCAACCTGTAGCTCAGATACTCAACAATAAAAAATTTCAGTAGATATCTATAGCATGGTCTAAAAGACCATAGATTATCAAGTATAGTTTGTTCATTGTGTTTCAAAAAATGGTATGTTAAAGATCTAACACCAATTACCCATGAATGGAACCTTATTTGGAAATAAAGTCTTTGAAAATATAATCAAGTTAAAAGTGAAGTCATTAGAGTAAGGTGAGTCCTAAATCTAATGACTGGTTCCCTCATAAGGAAAGGCGAGAACTCAGAGACACAGGAAAGAAGACCACATGAAGATGGAGGCAGGATTAGGAGTGACGCAACTACAAATCAAGAAATGTCAAGGATTGCTGGCAGCAACCAGATACCAGAAGAGAGGCACAGTCACTGTGCTACACATTCAACCTTACTTGAACTGCTTTATTTATAATTACTCCTTAAAAACACCAGTTATGTTAGATACAAGCACAAAATATTTTTTAAAGTATTTTAAAATAGACATCGATTATGTAATTCATTTATATGCCAAGATTAAATGTTAGCATATCTTCTTTCCAAAGAGAAAATTTGAAGAGATTTTCTGACAAAAAATAATAGTATTTAAATGTGTGTATATGTCAAATATATTCATTTAGTATGAAGAAATCACGTTTGGAATTGAAGGTTAAGGCTATGACATTGTTCATACACTTTGTCTCTGAAATTCGAATTTTGAAAATTTATCCTAAAGACAATTTAAGCAATTCAGAAAAGCATTATAAGTAACAGAGTAAAGGAATAGAGCATGATCTCTGGAATTAGATCAATTTATTCTGAAATATAAATGTCATCATTCACCCACTGTGTGACCTTTGAGAAAGTTACTTTAACTCTCTGGGCCTTATTATCCTCATTTATAAAGGAGAAATAATTATTAATATAAAAATAATCAATAATAGGGGAATATTAAATTAACTACTATTAAATATTAATACTAAATTGCTTCTACTTTCAATTCAAAGGAAATTATAAAGACATTAAAGTTTGTTAGAGAAAGAAATACCATGAAAGAATATGGAAAGTGCATTTCAAACAATGTTAAAAGGAAATATTTTACTTATATATACCTAGATATTTAGGAATAAAGTTGATGAAACAACAGTGTTTTAGACTAAATATTTGGCAAATAATATGATGATTGTCACAGAGAGCTCGGATACACAACCAAGTCATTTTTTTCCCAGACTAATCCAATAACCTAAATTCCTCTCTATTTCATCAGGTATTGAAGAATTTGATAAAACTCTAGTCTTTCAAGTCTTTCTAAACTCAACACCACCATAAGCGATTTCTTGAACAATGGAAATACTAGCCCATTGTCAGAAATCTCAGAAATATAAAAAGAACTTTGTGGAACATCTTCAAGCCACTAGATGGAATTTCTGATTAGTTTTTGAACAGTATCAATGATTGGAGGGTATGTTTCAATAGAACATTTCATTTTTTAGGATAATGGACAGGAAATTCTTTCTGAAATTTTTCTGAAATCCCTTCCCTACTTAATTTTCTCGTATTTTTTTTCCCTCTTTAAGTCTCTCATAAGACATCATGACTTTGTAACCAAGGAAAGGGTGTTATAATTACATACATTTATTTTCTAATATGGACCCCACCATTTACCCACTTTGTGGTCTCCAGCAAGTTGCTTTACCACTCAGTGTCTTATCCTCATTTATAAAATGGGAATGATAATTTTACCTTTAGTATGGTTTACATGAAAACTGTTGTTCGGGCTCTCGAGGAACAATTGACATATATATTGCTTTATATAATTTACTTTATATATGTTTGGGTCATATTTATATGAATACCACATAGTTTTTATATACATGGTTGGCATTCCTGGAAGTCCAGTAATGGGTATATGAGAACTGATGGCTTGCACAATCTGGAGTGGTATATAGTGTTTGGCTACCAACCAAGACAATACCCTCTCCATAATCAGAAGAAAGAAAACGTAATAATTTCATACATCAAATGAGATATATGAAAAACAATGGAAACCACAGAAAATGTTTAACCTGACATAGGTAAAAATTAGGGGGAAACTTGAAAAACATTTCATATATATGTAGTATATACATATATACATGTTTATTAATAGACATTCTGGTAATAGGTCTTTGTGAAAATTATCTAGAAAAGACAGTACAATTAATTGTAAAATAAAAATTTTAATATTTGGAACTGCTCCCAAATTAAGCATGGATTACAATTAATATACTCCAAACATTGGGCTTATTCAAGCAAATACTGGTGGGGATATTGTAGGAGGGCCCCAAGACTCAAGATAAGTAGGATATAGGAAATACAAACAACTCAAGGCTCTCTTTCAAATTTATTATTCAATGATCAATAAATATGGTTTAAATTTTATACTCTTAAACTTAACATTTATTGATGGTAATAGTATAACCTTAATTTTCTCTCTTTAAAAATGAATATTTATTACGTGTTAGTGTTACAGAATAAATTTTATACTAAAACACCTAAATTCCTAATCTTCATAAAAGTTCCTCAACATCAGGCCTGGTTATAGCTTTTATGGAATAAATCTTAAAAATTTTTCAACAAAGAAAACACCTTTTATTGAGAAATGGGCATTTTTATCCATGAATTTCAAGCTACATTATTTGAAAGTAAAATTACATAAACTTCAAAGAAGCAACAAACAGTTGGAAGAGTTCTTAGTGTTAGTTGAAGTAATTTTCCATTAGATAGTTATTACGTGTTACACTGTACATTCCTAACCACCACAAAGGTCTTTGAAAAATGCTAAAGATACCTGATGCTAAAAAAATGTCTGTTAAATTCAGAAGTTATGGCATTTCCAGTTAAAGCATCAGAGGTAATACAACTAGTAAAATTTTGTATATACTGTCTCATGTAGTTTAATTTTTTTTAATGTCAATCCAAATTTTTATGACTTAAATAATAAACTCCTATGAGGTATTAGGGTTTGCTAAAGTTGCAGCAATGCAATATACCAGAAATGGGTTGGCTTTTACAATGGGAATGTATTAACTTACAATTTACAGTTTTTAGGCCATGAAAATGTCCAAATTAAGGCTTCAACAGGATGATACCTGGACTCTGAAGAAAGGCTGTGGGCATTGGAGACACCTCTGTCACGTGAGCTGGCACAGGGCTGATACCTGCTGATCCTTGGCTCCGAGGTTCTGTTGCCTCCCACCCTGGTTCCAGTGGCTTCATCTGGGGTCCTCTCTTAGCTCTTCTGGGGCTTTTTCTAACCTTTATCCTCTCAGAAAGGACTCCAGTAAAGGATTAAGACTCTCCCTTGAATGGAGTGAGTTGCATCTCAGTTGAAATAACCTAACCAAAAGGTCCCACCCACGATAGGTCTGAACCCACAAAAATGGATTAAAAGAACGTGGGCTTTTCTGAGGTACATAATAACCTCAAACCAGCATCTAAGGTACTACTTATATCCTTGTACATGATGGGTAGTGCTTCAGCCTTACCTCTGTTATGTCAGGTAAGCAAACTAGTTGATTCATAAGTAAATTTTATTCCCAAATCTGGGAATTAATGATTTGAACATGTAATTCAAGTACTCCTCTCTACAGGATGAGTTTGATAAAAACCAATTGAGAATTAAATACTCCTTTCTGCAGGATGGAGTTTGACTAAAATCAAATGAGAATTATCTGTATTTGAATTGTTGGCAAATACTGGCACTAAGATATTTTAACCACACACATGTGAGCATCCTTTGTTTAATGGTTCATTGTTTACTAAAAACTATTTTTCTAAATAAAAGCAATAGGAGTTATGCTATTTTGAGAACAGGATTAATTTCATTCAAACTACATGAAAAGGTCATATTGCACTCTGCAAGCATCATTCTAACAAATATATTTCAGGGCTTTAGAGGTACACCTTATCCTATAAAATATATTTATATTGTTTTATATTTTATAAAACTCTTGTTCATAAAATCAACTTTTAGTCCCTGCATTTGTCCTTTTAATAGCTAAGAAAAACTTAGAAAATCTTGTTTTCATATTAATGAGTTCCACTAAATGAAGAAAAAAATAAAACTAGGAAGAACTAGAAACAGAAACAACCACAGGCGTAGCGTTTTCTAAGATGTTCACTTGCTCTGATTATGAAGTGTTTGAATTAAGGCAAGATTTCATTGGTTAGAACTAGAATTTTGCAACAAATGAGAGGAATTGTCCCCTTATGGGGGCTTAGAGGGAACTCCTTATAAAATGTTTCGATACATCTTCCTGTTTTAAGCCCCTTATCCACTTTTCAACAAACCTTCTGCCTACATTCCTGAACATGTTTAGGTTTCTTCAGTAGGAGATGACTCACCCATTATATTGACGTTCTCCATTGCAGGTGGTTAGATTTACCCCTTTTCTGATGTGTTAAGTCAATTATCATCAGTCCTTTGCTTTCCATCCTCCATAATTTTGTTGGCATGTCTTATTTGCAGTCATCCTCTCTCTCATTCATTTTGTCCATGTAGATTTATTTTCTTTTCAATTGCTCTCAGGGAGCAGAGACAGATATATATGCTTAACAAGAGGTCTATGAAAGTTTATAAAAGTTTTTAAAGAATAGAAACAGGGATAATAATGTTTTTCTCTCTAAAACCCTTTAAAAAACATTAGATGTAATGAGCTCTTAAATATTATTTTACAATAGTTTTACAGGGAATAAAGAGTATATGGGAATATATCAAAGGGTCTACAGTGATTGTTGGTATGACCGTATTCTTCTTCTATTTCTATATATTTTTTAAGTTTATGAGAAATTGTGTTCATTTTTATATTGCAAAATAAAATTAGCTTTTTTTCTCTCAAAATGTAATTAAACTAGAATACTTTATATCACCCAACCCCAATTCTGACACTCTCCCATGGGACAAATTAGAAAGAAGTATGAATAAGGAAAGAAAGACAGTAGAAAGTAGGGTGATTTGCATTTGGGGTGTTGATTTGGTTTCGATTGGTTTGATTGCTTTGGTTGCAAATGGTTCCTTCTCTTCTTAACATCAAAAGTGTCCTTGGAATCCTAAAATTCTATTCACTGCATCCAGCTGTAGTTAAATGGTGATGCTACAAACAGTGGCTCCCTCTAAAAATCTCCTGCCTGAGAAGCAGTGGCTGTCATATGTAGTAGATCGTAAGAATGACTGGGAAGTGTTTACAAAATGCATATCCCAGTACCCTCCAATCTCAATTACATACTCTAATTGGGTAGGTATGGGAAGGAAGACAGGTAATAAGATCTTTTTAAATTTCTCTAAGCTCTTCTAATGGTCAATTGAATGTGGAAATTGCTTCTCTCTAAAGAAGGGTTTATGCACCTCTCTGTGTGCTGAAGAAAATCTATGGAAGTACATGAAAAAATTTATATCCATTTATTTGAAGACCTTTAAATGCTTGCTTATGTGTATTTACCATAGCATACATCATAATTATTACAGCAGTGATAATATACATGTATATAAATGTATACAATTTATGAATATTGAGTACATGCTCAAAACCTTTAGCTGTTGAGAGATTGTAAGACAAACCTTTTGGAGACCACTGATCTAAAGTTTCTGGAAGAGATGATTATCTGGTCTAAAGTATCATACAGGTACTCACTTCAAACAAACACAATGACAAGGATGACAGTGATGAGCAGGATTCCCATTGGACCTGTAATAAAAATAAGTTTATGGGACATTATAGTTGATAACTTTGTACTTATTACGGGCCTTTTAATTTGTCCCACTAAAATATTCTACACACCAGCCTCATTATATAATGTGGACATTTATTGCTAAACAATGAACAAACTGTAGGCATAAATCTGATTATGCATAAATCAATGTGTCTGTGGTGCATTTTTAAGCAAGAGAAATATATGGAGATGAGAGATTTTTTAATTCCTCTTAAAAGAAGAAATAAAAACACAGAACCAAAAATAAAAGATGATATAAGTCGTGAATTCAATTACATGATGTATATATATTGAAGTATCAGAGGAAGAAAGGAGAATCAAAACAGAAAAAGGACAAAGGAAGATTTTTTAATGGAAGGAACAGAGAAAGATTTCAGGCATTAAATTAGAGGGAAAACGCCTTCCTTATAAACAGTAAAGGGCTGCCAATTGTGCTGAGAGAGAATGAGGTAGAGATGATTGTGCCAAAATTAGATAAAGCACCAACTAAACAAAGAACTTCTGGCATTCTGAGGAAGGAGCCAGAAAGTATGAAAAAATAAAAAAAGAAAGAAAGAAATGCCCCCCTCAGTGGCAGTGAGCCACTAGATACCAATGAAACCGACCCACACCATGAACTTGTGAACGAAGTAGATTTTCCTCCTTGTCTGTTCTCGCAAATAATCATTAATTTTTAGTACGTCTTGGGCAGGTGCTCACAGAGTCCCTACTGTTGAAACAGTGTGTTGGAGGGTTTCCAAGCAGCAAGCTGGTGTAGTCCTTGAGTTCCTTCCACTTCACTGCATCTTGAATCCACTTTACACCTACAGACAGCCAATCTCCTACCTGTAACATGCAGGGGCAGACCAGCTCTTCTGGCATCTAGAAATTCATTTTCAAAAATTTGGAGCCAAAGCAGCCATAAGCTTTTTCAGCAAATGGTAGTAGGAAGGTCTGGTCACTGATAAGAACTGTCTGGGATAAGTCCACTCAGGTAATATGCTTGTTGAGCATCTGCCCATTAGATAAGCTACTATGGTCTGAATTTTTTACCTCATTATGCTCAAGGAGATGTGCGATGTACTCTGACCCACTGCACTTAAGACCAGTGCTGATAAAATATGAATTAATCCTGAACTTAATATACAGAAAGCATTGAAGAGGAAAGATCTTTAATATATTATAGATCTAAATTTTCACCATTTAGTTCTTGTTCTACATTCTACAATGCTCAAAACTGTATATCCACTTACTTTGCTCACCCACCTTGCATTTAACCTTTGAGAGGAGGCAAATAAACAATGAGAAAGGAAAAGGTTAGAGTCCACTTCCTCTATCCCCTTTCTTCCCTTCTGAAGCCCCTGAATCAGTAATCATTCCTATAACAGCAGCCATCACCATGTAGTGATGGTTATGTTTCATCAACTAGGTGCATGTGACAAAAAGGGAGCACAAAATGAGCACACCACTGTGCATCTAGCACTCCTTTTTTCCCAGAAGGTTTAGAGATACTGCCGCCTGTCTTGATCCGCTGTGGTCCAGTGCAAGCTTTCCAGGTGGTGGGCAAAGAGCAAAGCCACGTGAAGAACCATCTGTAACACAAAGACATCTGCCAACTCCATCCCTCAAGATTCAGTGAGGACTAGTGACATACTTTTAAATCAATGGAAGTTCCTTAGAAGGGAAGATCTGTGAAAGTAGAGTACGTTAATTTTTCCTAGAAGTTAGTAAGTGGCTGATGATCCTACTCACAATACTTTGATATCCCTATTGTCACATAGGTAGATTAGATGAATTGCCACTAACATAGAAAAATAAATGGCAAGGTTAGGAAAAAACTATATCATCTCCAAACACAGGTAACTGATATCTTGATCACTAGGGGTAAGATTTAGATGTATGCTATTAAGGTACAGACAATTTCAGCTCCTTTGCTAAATTTCATCCAGTAAGAAACATCAATTAATATAAATTCCATTATACAATGATCATCTGGTAAGTGGATAATATATTTAGAAAGAAAAAGGAATCAACAAATTACATATCATTGAAGGGTACAATATCATCTTACTTTTAAAACATCTCATAGGGAAGAAAATAATAAGCCAAAATTGATAAAGAAAATTCACTCCAATCTTGGCTTGATCCCAGACTACATTCTTTTATAAAGTTTCAGATTATTGTGTTTAAATATAAAGTTGAATGCTTTGAAATGAAAACTTGAGGAATTGTGAATGCAGTTGGCCCTCTGCAGTTAAAGCATTCACTTCTCGAATTTTAATTCCAATTATACAGCTTGCAAGCTAATGCCAGAATAAACCTGTTTTCCTCTCTATTTAGAAAAGGGAGAAGGGAGGGAAAAACTACACATGGCATCATTGGAATGAAGCCAAGTGGCAGAGTGCTGGGGAAGGAATTGGCAGCCACACCATCTGAGAGATCAAACTGACAACTTTCGATGCATTTCAAAAATAAGATGTAGCATAGTATGACAAGTAGAAACTTTTTAACAAAAGCAGTGAAAATCGTTTCACTCCCCACTCTTTTTTTTTGCAATCTGAATATTATCATTCCAGCTTTCTAAATGTTCCCACTTTATTTCAGCTACATAGCTATTTTGGTGTAAATGTCAAGAAAATCTTAAAGACTATCTTTTTCTAATCTTAAAAGATGCTTCAACTTTTTTTAGAGGAAACAAGGCTCTAATAAACAAAGAGAATTTGGGGGTAACTTCTGCCTGATTAAAAATGGAAAATAGAAGGAATCATTACTAAAGGAAAAGAAACTGGCTATTAAAATTGTTAACATTCTACAGGGCCCATATGCTAGTGCATGATACCTGAACATAATGGTCCTTTTTATGTGAAGTTCTCGGAGCAGCGTCAAGGCAGTTATCTCTTTATCTCCAAACTACTCTGCAAGTTAGAGAAGTACTGTCCATCAAAACTCTACTTTCCAGATAGTAAATTCTCAAGTGGGAGACATTTAAGGGTCTTATTTAATGATCTAGAAAAAGATTAATGGGTTCCGGATCTCAGTGTGTAACCCAGATTGCTGAGTATATATTCTCATGGAAAGAGGGGTCTTATACTGCCGTCACAAAGAGGGGACCTTATTAGAGAAATGTATATGGTAACTCTGTCCACCTCCACCCTAAGTGAGGAGGAATGATTCATTCATTCCTCATTTTAGATGAGATTGAAAGAAAGGTTCTGAGCAGCTGTAGTTCAACACTCTCGTAAGTGCACACTCCAATCTGCTGTATTTTTTGAACAAAAGTACTTTCCTCTGCTCTTAGTGATAAGCTTATCACAGCAGGCTGTGCCTGGAAAGGGTATAAGCCTGATATTTACGTTGGGTGATTGATTCAGTTGGGGAAAGAGTAGAAAATTTAATTTTGGTTGCAGGTTTAAGAAACCCACCTTATGTGTTATGAAGCTATTGTCTTTTTTTCTAAGGCTATCCTTCAATTAGTTCAGAAAATAGAAGTATGGGTGCACTTCAAATACCTCCATCACAGCAGTCTATGAAGTAGTTTATATTAATCAAAAGAAGATACTTAGTTCAGACACAGGATTTAACAGTGTTAATGATGCTAGGAATGAAAATAATGGTGATTATAACTAGCATCTTTTACACTTACCATGCACCAAGCAGTATGCTCCCTGCAATTGACATGTATTAACCCACCAAATTCTCATATAAGTCTAAGAGGTCAAGACTACAATTATAGTATAAAATGAGAAACTGAGGCAGTCCAGGCTTATTAACTATTCCAATGCCATACAGCACCTGAGTCTTCCCTTTTCGTTACCATTGTATTGTCACTATTAACTTTACGAATCATCTAACTCTCATGTTAAAATTAACACTCATTTTATAATAAATATTGTTTATTTTTTTAAATGTTTCACTTTTGGCTACTTGGACTGTTGTCTTTATGTGCCTTTTGTTGTTTTTATATGACGGTAAGAAAATTAAGAATAATAACAAGAGAAGATAATACTTAACATTTATATTCCAGAAACTGTATCAAGCACATGTTATCTGATTTAATCTTCAAAATAGTTCTATGAGGTAATGGCATTATCTGAGCGCCTCTCTCAAGGTTATTGAGGATTAGAGGCAGTTATCAATGCATTTGTGTCAGACTCTGATATCTGTCATCTCAACTCTGCTACAGAGAAGAAATTAGTGAGAAATCAAATGCTGTCAAAATATCTTTAAGCATTGGTCAGTCTTAGTGCCCCAGAAAGTTAACCCATATCTAATTTAAAAAGAGCATGTCTTTAAAATATACCATTTTAAATATAATACCATTTTAAATAAAATAAATGCTTTGTTATTTATCTTTATAACAAATCATAACCATGATGTGTTTTTGCTTTGTGCACATTTAAATCAAACATGTGATCATAGCATTCATTTTTATAACATTTGGAGAACTTTCAAATGCAAGGAGACTATAGTATTTATTTATACTCCATAATGCAAACAATCCCAAAGACAAGCCGATGGCACCTCATTACAAGTCCTGAGCTCATCTGTAAAGCTTCTTGTATGTTTTTGTTTAAGAAAACAGTAGCTCATCTGCTTATCCTTCTGACTTTTTTCTTATCATTTTTATATATCTCTTTTAAGATGAGTCATTCTGTCTTTTAACATTTTATTAGCAACACCTGAAGGCTCATCATTAAATGAAAGACAGAATTGCCAAGGAGGCCCTGGAATGCAGCCAGTCAATCCGAATGAAACTTGAAAAACCATCTCTCTGGGTATTGCACAGAATCAGGGCCCAATAACTATGGGTTGATTTGCTGATATACTTAGTTGGGTCAGGACAGGATTTCAAGCAATTTATGAATGATGAGTGGAATAAAGTACCTACAAACAGGGACATTATAAACAAAATATTTTTAAGATATGTTGAAGCATAACTTCAAACATTCTGTTTATGGCTTTGGAGCACTGTGAAACCCACACAGCCAATGGCGGAAGATGCCCAGCTAAAATGAAATAGCTGCTTTTACAAAGGTACCAGCCGCCTTCCAATAGGAAGAGATGGGGCTTCAAATGTACAGCACTCTCCATTTGTACATGGTATGGAAAGGGCTGCAACATACAGGTGAAACATTTTCACTAAAATGTCTTCAAAAACAAACAGGTTCCTTAAATATCTCTCTCTCCCTTTCTGATTAATTGTATTCAATTTATTCATATAAATGTCTTATTTTATAACTCTTCATCAAAAATGCCATAGAATATAAATATATTATAGCATAAGAGTTTTAGTGACATTTCAGGGAAATAAATTAAAAGAAAAAACATATTATTCCAGAATGCTTCATCAGATGTTAAATAGATAAGCCTATGACTCTATTTAATCTGTTGAGATATTTTATAAAAATTTATATATATATTTTTCTGCTTCACTTCGTTCTATTAAGTATGCACATTTTTATTTTAAGCCACTATTCTCATAATTGTTGACTGTCTTTCATTATTCACAATTAATGTTTAGTGTGAAGTGTAATCACACTAATGTATGCACATCACTCATACTTCTTAATTTTGTTCTATGGAAAGCCATCCATCTAGATGTCAAAAAAAATTTTTCAATATCAGAAGAATTGACCCTAAAGTCAAATTGTTAGGTAGGTGCTCTAAGCAGAACATCATCTCATTTAGTTTCTTTCCCAATTTTCCTGTAAATGCCTTTATCATGCTAAAAATTATTTTCACCTCCAGTGCCCCCACATCCTCTCTGCCCTCTGATTACCCAAGTCTTTCCCTAGCTGGATAAGGAGATGGAAGAGAGGAAATTTTACCCTAGGTGTGCAGCCATGAAGGAACAGTTGGGAGAACTAAAAACGGCAGTGCAGAAGGACTGGGAGCATGATTCAGAACCAGGTGAGGATACCGACTGCCTCCTGGTGCAGATGTGGCCCCCGGGCATCAGCAGCAACCATACTGGTAAGGAACTAATGAAGTTATTTATATCCATGTGTGATTGAGCTATCATAACTGCATGCTCCTGAAAAACTGTAAATAGTTTAAAGGGGACAGAATTGTTGGGGTTAAAGTTGGGGTATTTATTCAATGCATTTCTGTTTTCCATCAGAAAGAATTTTACCTAAACACTCCTGCGGCCCCTTGCATGCCCTACTGCCCCTCCCTATGGTCACAGAAAATGACACCTGGTTGTAGATTACAGGCATCATTCCACGTTTCTCAACTGAATTGAACTAATCCATCACAAACCATAAGCACAAGGAATTCCAGGTCTCTTCTGTCCTCTTATACATAAATGAGGAGAAAGGAGAGACCCTGAGCATATGTGTCACATCCAGTCTACAAACCCAAACTTTCCCTCAAAGACCTAGAAACGGAAGACATTTAGGCTATACACAGCCACAGATATATCAGTAAGATAATATATTCTGTTGTCTGTCTCCTTAACTCATGCATCTATTTTGCAGTTGTCTAAATAGAATTTGAAGCATCACTGACACGACGGTACTCTTCAACTCATATTCCCTTCATTGTAACTGACATTCAATGTGCATAAATCAACTATACATTGCATTATGTACTCACAACTGCTATATCACTTATTTCTCTGAACAGTGATTACCTCTACAGAAATTTAAGATGCCTTCAGGTTTTGCACATTTGGACTGAATTCCCAATTCTATGTCACCTGTGATTATTCAATATTCCATTTAAGTCCCAACTAAGGTTCCATCACCTTCTTTACCTAAACTCTCAGTTATTTCTCCATTCTCTTTTCTCTATTGATTCATCATGTGTGCTAAGCAATTTGGTCTTTTTCTTATGTGTATCCTAGATACCATCTGGGGCCTTCTTCCTCCCTTCAGATCTTCATAAGATTTTACTTTCTAAGTGCTGCACAAAGCACAGTGCCCTCCAGAAGATTTCTGTCAATTCATGGGGTGCATGAATTCCTCATAACCTCAGTATCTCTTTTCCTGCAGCTAACTTCCTTCTCGTGCTGAATTTTTGGTCTCTGCTCTGTTGTGCACTCTCCTCTATCTTTATCCCTGCCTTTTTATTATATTTCTATAAGAACAACTCAAAAAGACACTTATGTGTCTATCACATTTTTAAGGTATAAAGGAAAAAAAACATTTTCATGGAAGAAAGGCAGAATAATAATTAAAAATAACATACAGTGCATACTTGAAAGTCCCCTGTGTTATTCTTCTCTGATGTTTGGCTACCCCTCTTTCTTATCTTAACTCCTCCTATTCCCTTGTTTTTATCTTTCTCTGCTCTACTGAAAGGGAAAACAGTAAGAATGAGGGAAAGTAAATATTTTTTCCAGAGTTTTCCCTCAAACTCAAGTGAAAACACTGTATCCTAAAGAGCTCAGTTGAAGCTTTTTAAGTTTTTTCATGGAAAGGCACCAGGAATTGAACCCAGGTCTCTGGCATGGCAGGTAAGACCTCTGCCTGCTGAGCCACAGTTACACTGCCCTCAGTTGAAACTTTTAAATCCCCATTTATGAGTAGCATGTATAAAATTCAGGGTAGCACATAACGGTGGCTTCATTCTTCTTGTAACATTTCCAAATATTTGCTTTATTAGAATTTTATGATAGTAAATGTTCACTCCCCAAAACATTGAATGCACCTTCTAGTCAAGGAAAATGTTTACATTTTGCAACTCCACAGTACCTAAAATAGATGATGTAAGATATTTTCTTAGGAAGATAGAAGAAGACACCTCTCCAAAGATCTGCTGAGTTCTAAACCCAGATTAGGCTAAGGAATAAATAGACCATGAGCATAAGACCTCACATTTCTACTTTCATGGAGACTTAGCTTTGTCCAATTTTTCAATTGACTCACCTTTTCTTTTAGTTTCTTGTCTTTTCCTAACTGGTCCTTCAACTTGATAGTTGGTCCCTTATTTTTACACCCCTTATTTGGAACTACAAGTCCCACAGATCAATCCTCACTTAACCCATTAGCAGGAAGGAAAAAAATATCATCCTCTTGAAATGCTAAGAGGAAGTGAAAACTTCTGTGAAAAACTTTCTTCCCTTCAATTATTCCTTCAGCTTTGTTTCTATTTTTTGTTATATTGAAAACATGCCCATGATACAAAGAAAGAATAGAAAGCAGTGCCAGATGCTACATCCAACCTCTCCAAACCTCACAGGCAGTACCACAAAAATTTCCTTAAATTGAGAGCAAGTCAGATTAATACCACTGTAAATTTTATATCTTTGGACAAATTTAATATCTGAAACAAAATTCTAAAGATAGACTATTTCTTAACCACATGAAGAATAATTTTGAAATATTCAAATATTCATTCACAGAAATTCTTTTCCTTTACTTCTCTGAAATTAGAAATGAATTATTTATTTATTAAATGTCTATTGAGAAACTGATATATACCAGACACTTTGCAAGGTGCTGAAGATACAAACAAGAGTGATCATTTCTGGTAAACAAAATAATAATAATAGTAATAAATTATAGTAGTTGTCAAATATTTTGATAAGAATATTTGAGCCAATATGCTATATTTCAGATTTCTACTTCAGTAACAGGAAAAGGCAAATTTTCTCAACAACTTAAATGCCAAAATTTAGAAAAAGATTTTGTGTTAGTTTGCTAGAGCTGCTATCACAAATACCACACAGTGGGTTGGCTTAAACAGCAGAAATGTATTGGCTCATGGGTTTGAGGCTGAAAGAAGTACAAAATCAAGATATTAGGAAGGCTCTCTTTCTCCCCAAAGACTAGCATTCTGGTGCTGGCTGCTGGCAATCCTTGGAATTCCTTGGCTTGCATTTCTGTCTCCTATCCTGTGGCAATTTCTTCTCCTTTTTCACTTCTGGGACTCCTAGGCTCTCTTTTTAAGACTTCCAGTAATCCTAATTAAGGCCCACACTGCATCAGTTGGTCATACCTTAACTGAAAATAACATCTTCAAAAGATGTACTTTACAATTTGTCAAATCCACAGGAAAGCCATTTAAGATTAAGAATATGTGTCTGTTAGGGTACAAAATTCAACATATCACAGATTATTATTTATTTTAAGGTACATGTAACTGATCAAAGAAAATCAAATGAAACACCATAGTTTCCTAAGTGATACAAATCACCTGAGGAAAAATAGAGGGATATCTTTTCTTTTAATTTTTTCCAGTAATTGTCCATGATCTTGAAACCCAAGCAATCCTGCACTGATCATATGAAATGAATAATTTTTCAAAGACTAGACACTTAGGAAAATTTAAATATGCCTTGGCTAAATAGAAATTGAAATAAAAGTTCAACACTACTTAATTAATAACAATAACAATTAATAGCAATGAAGTGATTACATATCAAACCTTAAGGTTATATTTGAAGCTAGTGCTGAGTGCTTTTGTTATTAAAGAAAAATAAGAATAAAATCAATTGAAAAAAGCATTCAATTTGATACATTAGGAAAAGAAAAACATATTCATATGAAAAGTAAAGGAGGAAATTAATAACTAAGACTGGAAATTAACAAATTAAGAAACAAGAGCTAATTGCTTGAGCACATCAATATAAAAGACTGTTCAGGTTAATCAGAGAGAAAGAGGGATTGAAGGGATAAGAATAATTGATATAAAATCTTTGAAAGTAAAAAAATGTAGAAAGTATTAAATATGATATGTCAAAATTCAAATAAATATAAGAAACCAGCAAATTTATAAAATAATTCCTTATCTCAATAATGAAAGGTGAATTTTAAAACATAAATGTAATTGAAAGACTGAAAAATATGACAGATTATCATATCACACTTTATTTCAAAATAAACTAAAATAGATTAAGACTTTCAGTATTAAAAAGAAATCATAAATGTACTATAACATGAAATGACCCTTAAATAATTATTTCAAGGAAAAAATATAGTTTGACAGCTTTGACATATAAAAATTGAAACTATGTAAAACAGAAAATATCATAAAGTAAAAAGACAAAGAAAAGAATTTGAAAGAAAACTTGCAATCTACATGAAAATTTAATATTCAGGATATAAACAGTACCTGTATAAATAATAAAAATATAAATAACCATTTTCTACTTACATAAAAAATACAAATGACCAGTAAAAATATACTTAAAAATTCAACCTAACTTATGAAGAAATGTTGATTAAAACAGCAATAAAGAAAGTTTTAGATCTATCTGATAGGTAAAATTTATAAAAATGGTAACATCTATGGTGGATCAGCAATTCTCATACAGACTATTAGATATATAAACAATAACTTTTGGGTAACAATCTATTAATGTGCATGTAAGATGGCATTTGATGTAACAGGAGATCTGTGACACAAAATAAACAGCAAAAAATATCCACTACAAAATAATTTGTGGGCCATATATTCCTTTCAGTATATTATGAAATAAACAAGTATATCTTTCATACCAGCCTCACTCTCTTCCCAGTTTATATATGCAACATACCAAAGAAACAGGATATCTTGAGTGTTCGTCTTGAGTAGAGAGTTGTCTCATTTTCCTTCCTAAAGCCAGCTAAGAAAGGACCCAAGAAAATCAACTGCAAAGAGTATCAGCTCAATCATTAGTTGGGGGGCTTCTCATGCAGCAGACCAAATGTTCTCCACACAGAGTATTTAAGCAAGAGAGGAAATGAGAAATTGTGGGGGTAAATACGACCAAGAAAGGGCATGTTTGGAACAGTCTGTATTCCAACCATTTGTTTCAGCAAGGTTGAGTAAATTTGCCTTGAGGAAAATGAACATTCCAAAATTTAGCAAGGGCTGACCATGTTGTTTGTCCCAAGTCATGAAGGCTTGCCACAAGGCAAGAGGAACCCCCAAACAGAAGGCTTTGTGTTCATAACCAGAAGGAGGAATCAAGGTGAGTATGAAAGAGTTAGGGATAGAGCCAATCTCCCATGTCAAGGAACTGGGCACTGAGGAGATTCCCTCCTGAGTCCCCTAAATGCTCCACAGAAATATCCCCAAAGAACCAAAATATGAGTGCCTGCCTCATGAAGAAAGCAAAAGCTATCAGACATTGGATAAGAGATGACCTAACTTATATAGAGAACTACATCTAGCAGTATATATAGTACTAGTAGCACATATAGGTGAGTTAGAACTATATCTCTTTTTTCTCCCCTGATGCTCTCATGGAAAAGCAGACACCGAGAAAAGGGAGAGTATCTTAGCAGCAGATGTTGTGTTGCTGCTGCTAAGACGAGAAGAGGTATACAGTAAGCTGGCTATGCAGTTGAACTTTTAAACTGGACTGGCTGATCATTTTTATCAATAACTAAATATAAAAAGAAAGATAAGAGATCTACCCACATTGTCCCTTAGGATTGGGAAAGGGGGTGGGGGGCATAGAATAAGGCAGTTTGACCCCACCAAATTCAGACTGTTTGATAAATCAATTATATGTAGCACATTTCCCTTCACAAAGAAATTCTACTTTTGGAATTTATCTATAGTGACACCAAGGATCGTGCTGTCAAATTGGACCACATGAATCATGGATTTTACCTAATATCAAATTTTATTGATAATTTAAAGGATACAGGTAAAGAAGTCTTTCCTCCAAGGAATCTGAAATCCTCAGAGACAGCTTCCAAAAAGAAGGCTTTTCTTTCCGGTAAGGTGTCATTTGGCTCTAAGTTAGCAGATGAACATTTGAGCAACGAACACAGACACTTCATTCACAAAGAGGAAACCTTTTGGTTTATGGAAATGATATACTCTATTTTATGTTAATTGCACAGTTTATATGAACTTCCTCAGCTTGCCATCCCCCATAAATCCTTAAATTCGAGGTGTATTTATAAAAAGCTACTTCAACAGAATAGGTGTATTCTGCTAAAATCTTCATAGACAAGGAGTTATCATTATCCTCCTGCTAATAAATCACTAGTGGATTTACCAAGTCATTCACATATTTACCAAGTGGTAAGCAAGTTTGCTGGGAGATTTAATTAATCTTTTTTTTTTTTTTCCTGGACATTCCCATAAGAGAAGGAATAGGTTACAGGACTGCTGCAAAACCTTTCTTTTCCAGGCCCTAGTAAAGTAATTGGGTAAAATGATATTTTTAATTGCAAAGATGTTTCATTAAAATAATTTTTAAAAGTCTAAATATATAATAAATGAGATTCCTTAAATAAATGCTGCATATAAATCATACAATAGTTCAGACATTTGGAGTCATAGTAGGTAGATTACACAGGCTTTGAATGAAATTCTGTTTATAATAGATAAATTTTAGTCAAAAAGAAGATATCAAAACAGTTACATAGAACATGATATGAATTTTAGAACATATGTACAGACAGAGAAAAGATTGAAATACTTCAGACAAAAATGGTAACAAGATCTGTGTGTACTATACTTCATGTCAAAAAGATTTGAGTCTAACGTTGATTTCTTTAGTAGTTTCTCCAGACTCATGCAGACACATTACACCAAAAACAGTTTAGCCCTTTCATAAACACTTTGCCTAAAAACATATTCTATGTTCTTAACCTTACTATTTCCTGCAAAAAAAAAAAAATATGGAAATCATTATAACCCTCCTCTGGCATAAGCATGGTTAGTTATGACTCTTCTCCAGAATTTCCCTGTTTATGCATATAGAATAATGGGTATCACATTGTATATTCACTCTTTCATTTGTCTCTCATACAAAGCTGTGAAATTCTCCCAGGGAGGGGCTACTTCAATAATTTCATATCCTTATCACAATACCTGGTGTATAGAATCTATCAATAGATTTATTTTTCTAAACTGGAAAGGAAGAGGATAAAGAGAAAGGGTGGGGGAAGCTTTGCAAGCCATTGTATAGGTGTTGCAGTGAATAAAAATAAAGACCCATTAATTATTTTTATTCTTAAAACATTTATTTTAGAAAAATAAGGCATGAACACAACTTGATTCCCAAACTGTGGGCCAGAGTTCTTATAGGGGCAGAGTAACTGTTACCAGACTCTATTATTCCCACCCCCTTCCTCCCTTGTCCCGTTCACTCCAAGTGTGAGAATTCGATATGATAGGAATATGTACTCCAAGTAACAGAAAAACCAACTTAGAGTAATTGAAACAAATAGAGACTTATTGTTTGTAATTACAAAAAGTCTGGAAAGTACAACTGTTGGCATTTATTCCTCTTTTCAAGAATGTGAATTAGAAACCAAGCTTCTTCTGCTTTTCTATTCTGCTATCATTGGCCTGTTGGTTTGGGGCTTTATAGTTGCAAGGCAACTGCTGAGCTTCAGATAAAACATCTGCATTTCAGGAAAAAAGTAGAAGGACGAAAGACAAACAGGATGCCTTTTGTGTTACATTTTTCTTGAGAAGTTAAAAGCATTCTTGGAAGCTCCACCCAGCAGGCAGCCACTTAAATTTTATTGACCAGAAAAATATTCATAAGGCCATGGAAGGACACTAGAGAAAAACGTGTTATATTCCTCAGAAAACATGACAGCCACATTTGTTAATCTGGTGCATTATTACTGGGGCATTGTTTGGACCACCTTTCCTGGCAGGGAGTATTATAACTCTTAGCACAAACCCATACAAAGTTCCTTCTCTTGAAATTCCTGGTTCCTACTTTTATGTGGTAAGCAGAATTGGTCAGAACCAGCCTCCTCTGGTTATGCCCAGCCATGTCTCTTTTCTACTCCCTTTATTTGACACAATTCTGTAGGTTAGCAGTCTTAAAATCTACCCCTCTACCCCTTACCAGCTGCTATATCTTCACCTTGTATTTCCATGTAAATAACCAAAGAGAACCCATTTTAAAGATTTCATTAAGAGGAATAGGGGTGCTAGGAGAACTCACTTAATCTGGAATATAGTTCTTTTTCCCTACCAGCCTTTCCCAGTGCTTTACACTGGGTATAACAGGTACTTTGTCAGTTATATAAAAAGCAATATATCAATTTTCATTGTAATGATTTTTTTTTTGGGGGGGGACCCTGTGAGCAGCAAGGGTGACTGGCAAGTTTAGCAATTTTTATGTGTTTGGTCCATAATACCAGCAAATTTCCTGACACCCCAATTTCTAACAGAAGCATGATAGGTTCAAAACCTATGAATCCATAGACATGTTTGGATTTTCTCAATCAACAAATAGTAAAAGTATAACTATTAGAACATGAGGTACCTTAAGTATGTTTATATTATAAAGGGGGCCTTGTATGCAAAATTGTTGAAAGCACTGCCTTAAATGATGCAAACAGATCTTTCTAAAAATCATATGAGCATGTTCTCATGGTCTGATATTCTAAAATAGTAGAGAAAATTATGGAACATAGGAGAACAAAGAACCAATGATATAAATCAAATTATAGTGCTGAGGATACAAGAAATGACTTCTCTGAAGAAAGAGATGTAGCAATTGTGGAGGCATCCAAACTTTGATTTTTAAGGGTAATGTATAAAATATGTAAGAAATATGCACTTAAATGATGTTTAAAGTATAGCTACCTGAACTCTACCTCTGAAGGTAATGATTCAGTAGGTCTGAGGTAAAACTTGGGGATCTGTATTTTTTTTTAAGTTCCATGAGTAATTTTGATGTGCAAAAAGTTAAAGGAACCCCTGAAAAAGTCACAGTTTCCTGACCTGGATTAAATAGATTCTCTGAGTCATGAGAGAACCTACCTCATCTGTGATTTTTGAAGAATCTGGAAAACAGTAGAGGTAACAAAGACTAGAGATAAGCAGAGATGTTTAAGAAAGAAGAAACAATAAGTCTAAAGGTCCAGACAAAGGAAAAAATTTGGCATGATCAAAAAATAGTGAGTAGCCCACTGAGTTAGAAAGGTGTGGGTAAGATGGAAAGTAGAAGAAAATGATATGGGAAAGGTGACAGGGAACAGCTCATGTAGGAATGTGTCTGTTATGATAAGAATACTGCATTTTATTCTGAATTTATTGAGAAGCCATTGAAGAATTTTGAGCAAAAAAATATTTTACTCGTATTTTTAAGGATGACTTTTGTTGTTGAGGTAAGGCAAGGAAGTGGTATGGGAAAAAGATATTGTCCAGCCAATAACTTAACATTAACATTAACGTTAATTTACTAGGATGATAGCAGTGGAAATGATAATTAAAAAGTCTGGTTGTATTTGAAAAGTGTAACTGAAAGCATTTTGGATGAATGTGATGTGGAAGATAAGAAAGATAACTAAAAAGAGATCCCTAGATGTTTGGCATAAAGACCTGTGCAAATAGTGGTGTCATTTTCTGAAATACGGCAGCCTGGGAAAGGAGCATGTTTAGGGGATAAACGAGTTTGTAAGAAAAGAAAAGCTAGAATTCTATTTGGTATATATTAAATTTATGACTGTTCAGACAACCAAATGGAGTTGATAAGTAGGGAATTAAATGTACAAGTCCAGGGCTCAGGGAGAATTTGAGACTAGAGCTAAAAATTGGGAGGTTATCACTAATAGATATAATTTAAAGTCTGAGAACTGGAGGGGATGATCTGGGGAGGAAACATCAATGGGAACTAAAAGGGCTTAAAGATTGAACATCAGTGCACCCAAACAGGTATAGATCAGGAAAGCAAAGGGGACTGAATAGGCACTACCACAAAAGTGGGAAGAAAACCAGGAGACTGTGGAGCTTGAAAAATCATATAAAAAAAGGTTTTGCAAGAATGAGAGAGTGATAAATTTTATCAAAGACAGTTAAGTCATGGCATAAGATGATGAATGAGAATTAGACCCTGAACTTGAAAAGATGGATGACCTTGACAAGGGTATTTTGGTGGGGTGATAGAAATGGAATCTGATTAAAGTGAAGGAACATACAGAAGATAAGGAAGAGAAAACTGTTTTGAAATTTTTTTTTAATAAAAGGGAGTAGAGAAAAGGTTGTACTGGAAGGGGATATGAGAATCTAGGGAGAATTTTTTTCCTTAATAGGTCTTTTGCAGAACATTTGTATGCTGGTGGGAATAATTTAGTAGCAAGGAACTATTCAGTAGCATATTAGGCATATTTTATTTTCCAACAATAGTTCCCATTCACATGCTATTTTACAATGTGACCTTGGCATTCCTTTCATCATGAGATGCGGTTTAAGTCACTTACTCTGGAATCTGTGCAGCTTGTGACTGGCTTACAACTAAGAAGATCAGCAGAATAGATGCTATGTCAGGCTTTTTGCTGTTCTGAGGCTAGGACAGAAAAGGCGATGAAATTTACTCCTTAATCCCACTGTAGCCCTAAACTGCTGTGTAAGCATTCTGACTGCCCTGAAGCTACTGTGCTATGAAGAAGCCCAAAGCAAGCCAGGCTAAGTTAACAAGGAGACTGGATCTGAGACTATATGAAGTGAGAGAAACCAAGTGGCCAGCCCCCAGCTGTTTACAATCCCCTGCTGAGTTCAGGGTCCAGCCATGATCTGTCTGTAACTATATAAGGGAGCCTGGACCAGCTGATCCATTTCCAAACTCCTGATGCAGAGGACGCATAAGAAATAATAGAATTCTTGTTTTAAGACACTAAATTGTGGACTGATTTGTTATACACCAATAGGACCTAAAACAAAAAGGGAAAGGTAAAATTTGTAGGATCAGTTTTATTACATCAAAAGGACTGGAATGCAGTGCACAAATGTAGAGTTTATCCATGGGAAAATGTAGATAGGCAACAAAAAGTGACCTAACTACCTTTGTAATTGACAGATTTTATGCTGAAAAGATGAGGTATTTATCTTCTGATTACTTCTATTTTCTCAATGATGCAAAAAATGACTCATCAACTCAAAGTGGGAAGGTGAAAAGAATGTTGAAACCCTGAGGAAAGAGATGATGCGAAGTAAACTTTTGAAAGAGTAGGAGAGTGACTTGATTACAGAAACGGAGTAGGATAACCAGGCAGTCCTGAGAATCCACATGAGGTTTGTGATCGTGATTTTTTTTTTTTTTTAATTTGCATATGGGCAGGAGGCACCAGGGATCGAACTCCAGACCTCCGGCACGGCAGGTCGGAGCTCTGCCTGCTGAGCCACAGCAGCCACCCTGTGATTGTGATTTTAAAGCGAGTACCTTTTTGTTTCCCTCACAGGTGTTCTCAGCTGCAAAGGTGCAGGTATGCCTGAGAGGAGGGATTGCCCAGTGTTGGAGTTCCCGCAGTAAATATGGAAAAAAGAGAAAGGCAAGGGAGTAAAAGTGAATTAGAGAGACTGCCATGGTGATAAACAATGCAATGCAATCTGGATGAAAAGGGAAGTGAAGATTTGAAAGGTTATACTAACAGGTTTGGAAAAAAAGGTAGTAGGGTCAGAAATACTGATAGCTATAAAAGAATTGTTGTAGAGGGGATGATGAAATAAATGAACCAAAAATATTTTAGGGTCAGATATTGAAATTCCTGAAATCCAGAATTGTGGATGGCAGGTTCAGAATATGGCTAGGGGTGGGTGGGCGACATAATCATTGGTGATAAATCGATCAAGGAACTAACGTCCAGAGTGTTAGAATGTCTAAATGGATATTTAAGATATTAAGAAAGATTAAAGATGGTGAAATGAATTGCTAAAATTTCCAGAGAATGATAGGAAATAACTGGAAGCTTGAAAAATGAGTGTCCAAGTAGTGTAGAGGATGCTTTAGTGGCTTCAGATAAATTGGGGAATTTTTTTTTTTTACTTCATAAAGACAAAATATATCTGAATGCTAATTGCATGATATAATCAAGT
>PVIY010032659.1:0-17463 GCA_004026745.1 Myrmecophaga tridactyla
TCACCACAATCAATTTTAGAACATATTCCTTACTCCAAAAAAAGAAATAAAAATTTAAAAAACACCCAAAACATCTCATACCCCATTATAGCCCCCTATTATTATTATTATTATTTGTTTTTATTTTATTACTCATCTACTCCTGCACTGAATAAAAGCAGTGTCCATCACAGGATTTTTATAATCGCCAATCACACGACGTGCCAGTTTGAAAATTATTGCATACCCCAGAAAATCTGTGTTTTAATCCTTATCCAATCTTGTGGGGCCAGACCTACTGTGTAGGGTTTAAAGTTTGATTGGATTACTACTATGGAGATGTGACACGCTCAATTGTGTGTGTGACCATTTGATTAGATGGAGATGTGACTCCACCCATTTTGGGTGGGTCTTGATTAGTTTACTGGAGTCCTTTAAAAGGGGAAATATCTTGGAGAAATCTTGGATGCAGGTGCTTGGAGAACAGTTGTTTCAGAGCTGGCAGAGACACGGATGTTTGGGAATGCTTGGAGTGCGAACTGGGAGCACAGATGCCTAGACATGGGCAGAATCCAGTAGAAATCACCATGTGCCTTCCTATGAGATGCTTAGCACATCAGAACCCAGAGTTGTGTCCCAGAGGAGCTAAGTGAAGACCCACAGATGCTTGGAAAAGGAGTCACTGACATCAGAAGCTGGAAACAATGGAACCGAGAACGGGGACCAGCAGATGTCAGTCACATGCCTTCCCAACTGATAGAGGTGTTCCTGATGGCATCAGCCTTTCATGAGTGAAGGTAACCTCTTTTTGATGCCTTAGTTTGGACATGTTCATGGCCTTGGAACTGTAAAGTAGTAAGTTATTAAATTCCCTTTTTGAAAGCCGTTCCATTTCTGGTATATTGCATTCCTGCATCTTTAGCAAACTAATACACATGAGAAAAGCTATATAGTTATACAATCATTATCAAACATCAAGGCTACTGGATTACAGTCCAACACGTTCATGTATTTCCTTCTAGCTATTCTAATACTCTAGGATCTAAAAAGAAATATCTATATAATGTGTCAGCAGTCCTAATCACTGTTAAATCTTAATTTCTTAGTTACTCCTCTTCTCTCTTATTTGATCATTCTCTCACTCTTGGGATATCTGAGAAATGACCATTTTAACTTCTTTGTACTGGAAAGGGGTGTTGACCCTATGGGGTAGGGGAATGAAACTGGTTAATGTTCTTAGAGAGACTGGTAACTCTGAGTTTCAGGGCTTACCTGCATAGGAACAATCTGGAGGCCTTGAGTTTTTGAAAAAATAAACTAAGAAAAACTTTTATAGAGTCTTAGATGGAGACTGTGGTATTATTTAGGGTTTTCAGGAATACTGTTGGTTGGGGCTTGACATACTGTGGAAATTTGCCGTATCTGGCTGAGGCTTTCATAAGAGTAACCTCCAGAATAACCTCTCAACTTTATTTGAAATCTTTTAGCCACTGAAACTTTATTTTGTTTAATTTCTCTTCCCCCTTTCAGTCAAGAAGTCATTCTCAATCCCATGATGCCAGGACCAGGCTCATCCCTGGGAGTCCTGTCCCATGTTGCCGTGGAGACTTACACTTCTTGGAGTCATGTCTTATGTAGGGGTTGGGAGGAGGATAGTGAGTTTATTTGCAAAGTTGGCTTAAAGAGAGAGGCCACATCTAAGTAACAAAAGAGATTCTCTGGGGCGGGCCACGGTGCCTCAGCAGGCAGGAATGCTTGCCTGCAATGCCAGAGGACCCAGGTTTGATTCCCGGTGCCTGCCCATGTAAAAATTTTTAAAAAATAAATAAATAAAAAAAGAGCTTCTCTGGGAGTGACTCTTGGATATAATTATAAGTAGGGTAAGGTACTAGTCAGGGTTCTCTAAGGAAACAAAACCAACAGGAGATATCTGTAAATATGAGATTTCCTAAAAGTATCTCATGCAACTGTGGGGATATGGAGTCTAAATTCTGTAGGGCCGGCTGTGAGCTGTCAACAATGATGAAGGTTTTTGATGAATTCCCAGGAAAGGCTGGCTGGCTGAAGTAGAGATGACATTTCTCTCATCTGACTGCTGAAGTTGTCACCTCTCCTTCAAAATTGGATTGCATCCAACCAATAAGATTCTCTCATTGCAGAAGACACTCCTTTGGTTGATCGTGGATCTAATCAGCCATAGATGCAATCAACTGACTGATGATTTAAGTCCATGAAATGTCCTCACAGTAATGGTTAGGTCAATGCTTGCTTGACTAGACAACTTGGCACCATCACCCAGCCAAGTTGACACATGACCCAGTGATCACAGTCCACCCCTTGTCAATTTGACAGCTATACACATCACCTTAAACCATACTTAGTCTCTAAATAGAACACAATAACAGATATATTTTTCCCTAACAATGCCCAACAGTCCTTCGTACAACCAAAAATGCACTAAATTTTTCCAGATTAGGGTCATTCTCTCCCTCTTGGGATATCCTTGGGAAGTCCTTGGGTAACATTCATTCTTAAACTAGAAATCATTTAACTTAAATACTGTGACATAAACAATACAACTTATGTCATATGATAAGGGGATAAGATAGAGAAGGAAACAAAGATAATTGCTTTATGTACAAACACAAACATACTCATAACAAGGTAAAGAAGTAATATTCATATCTTTACAGCCCCTGATTTTGAAATCGGTCATGTGTTTGTAGTTCATATTTATCTCTACCTTCTTACACTACCCATTCCATGTTCCCTTTACCCTCAGCAAAAACTTCAGCTGGACGTGGTTCATTGCCTGGTGGAGTGATCCAGACCTTCATTCCTGAAGTTTCTGGGCCATTGGTAGTCCTGCCTGGATCGGGTTGATGTAATTCCCCATTGACTTTAATCACATGGCATGGTAGTACTAAGAGACACCCTAGGGGATCTTCTTTACTCCAAGAAAACTCTTCTTTACCTCCATTGTGTAGTTGCAGTCCTATTTCCCCTTGATAGTCAGGCTCAATTACCCCAGCCAGTACCAAAATCCCCTACCTTGTTTATTGATTCAGTGGCATGAGAAGCTCAAAGTGGCTAGGTGATAGTCTTAACTTCCAGTTCAATGGAATCATTGTTGTGTCTCCTGGTGGGAACACACCTCCTTTTGCAACTAAGAACTGTAGACCAGCGGAGCTTAAGGTTGCAGTGACAGGAAACAAAAATCTTTCTAGTGGATCACTAGGGGTGATAGTGAGTGGTGCCAATCCCATTTCCATCCCTTGATTCCTAGACCTGTGAATCTTGGCTATGGAAGAAACAGCACCATAAAGTGGACGCTGATGCAGAGCATACATGGTTTCCTGGAGAACATTGATCCAGCCCTGTAAGGTATTACCGCCTAGTTGGCTCCATAACTTAGTCTTCAAAAGGCCATTCCACTGTTCTATCAACCTAGCTGCCTCTGGATGATGGGGAACATGGTAAGATGAGGGAATTCCATGAGCATACACCCATTCTTGCTCTTCATTTGCTGTGAAGTGCGTTCCTTGATTAGAAGCAATGCTGTGTGGAATACCATGATGGTGGATAAGGCATTCTGTAAGTCCACAAATAGTAGATTTTTGGAAGCATTGTGTGCAGGGAAAACAAACCCATACCTGAAGTATGTGTCTATTCTAGTTAGAACAAATCACTGCCTCTTCCATGATGAAAGTGGTCCAATGTAATCAACATGCCACCAGGTAGCAGGCTGATTGATCATCTTGGGTAATGGTGCCATATTGGGGACTGAATGTGGGTCTCTGCTGCTGGCAGACTCGACACTCAACAGTGGCTGTGGTCAGGTGGACCTTAGTGAGTGGAAGTCTTTGTTGCTGAGCCCATGCGTAACCTCCATCCTAAACACCATGGCCATTTTGTTCATTGCCAATGGGCAATTACAGGAATGGCTGGGGAAAGAGGCTGACTGGCATCCACCAGAACAAGTCATCTTATCCACTTGACTATTAAAACCTTCTTCTGCTGAAGTCATGCTCTGGTGAGCATTCACATGGGACACAAATTTCATGTTTTTTTCCCCATTCAATAAGGTCTATTCACATACCTCTTCCTCAGACCTCTTTGTCACTGATGTTTCAATCATGCTCCTTCCAAATTCCTGACCATCCAGCTAAACCATTAGCAACAGCCAACAAGTTAGTATACAAATGCACTTCTGGCCAGTTCTCCTTCCAAGCAAAATGAACAACCAGGTGCACTGCTCAAAGTTCCACCCACTGGGAGGATTTCCCCTCACCATTGTCCTTCAGGGACATATCTGAAAGGGTCTTAGTGCTGGAGCTGTCCACTTTTGGATCGTACCTGCATATCATCAGAACCAGGCCTGAGTTTTCTTTTCCTCAGTCAACTGATTGTACAGAACTCCCCAAGAAGCCATAGCTCTGGGCTGGGAAAGAGAAGGTAATGTGGCAGAAGTGGGGGCCATGGGTATTTGTAGCACTTCCACATGTTACTTGCTTGTGCCTCAGGACCCACCTGATACCTATCTTATACATATCATTTCCATTTTATGATGGAGTGCTGCTGTGCATAACCATATTTATGGCTTGGTAGGTCAGACAACACCCAGCTCATGATAGGCAACTCAGGTGTCATAGTAAGTTGGTGGCTCATTGTAAAGCACTCAGTGTCTACTAAGGCCTAGTAGCAGGCCAAAAGCTTTTTCTCAAAGGGAGAATAATTATCTGCAGAGGGAGGTAAGGCTTTACTCCAAAATCCTAAGGGCCTGCATTGTGATTCTCCTATAGGGTCCTGCCAAAGCCTCCAGACAACATCTCTATTTGTCACTAACACTTCCAGCACCATTGGATCTACTGGATTATATGGCCCAAGTGGCAGAGCAGCTTGCACAGCAGCCTGGACCTGTCACAGAGCCTACTTTTGTTCCCTTCCCCACTAAAAACTAGCAGGTTTTTTTTGTCATTTGGTATATGGACTGGAGTAGCACATCCAAATGAGAAATATGTTGTTTCCAAAATCCAAAGAGGCCAACTAGGCATTGTGCCTCTTTTTTTTTGGTCATAGGAGCGGCCAGATGCAACAGTATATCCTTCACCTCAGAAGGAACATCTCAACATGCACCGTAGCACTGGGTACCTAGAAACTTCACTGAGGTGGAAGGCCCCTGTATTTTTTGTTGGATTTATCTCCCATCATCTGACATGAAAATGCCTTACCAATATATCCAGAGTAGTTGCTACTTCTCGTTCACTAGGTTCAATCAACATGATATCATCAATATAATGTACCAGTGTGATGTCTTCTGAGAGGCGGATACAGTCAAGGTCCCTGCAGACAACAGTATAACATAGTGCTGGAAAGTTGATACACTCCTGAGGTAGGAGAGTGATGGTATACTGCTAGGCTTGCCAGCTGAAAGAAAACTGGTTTTGGTCTTGTGTTGAGTGAAATAAGGCCAGAAATGAAAGGACATGTATTGTATGTTCTCATTAATATAAACTAACTATAGTGAGCAAACTCTGAGAATTGAATTCAAGAGCAAAGGTTATCAGGGGATAGAAAGTGGGCAGAGATTGGGTACTTGATGATTAAGGATACAGAAGATTCATAAGAACTTATTGTAAAGGTTCCTATATTGTAAACTCTTACACAAGTCACGTCTATTCCCGAGTTTTAACTTTTTTTTTTTCTAAATTCCGAGATGCTGTGCTCTTTGTGCATGATCTGGTAGTTCCCTGGAACATTGGGCATTTGTGTGACACCTGAGACTCAGAGTTAGCTCTGAAAGTCATCAACGCTACATACAGCAACCATTAAAGAAGCTGAGAAAGAGATCAGACTTGAATTAGAGATATGAATGAAATGGACCTGGTTAGGACTTAAGATAAATCAGAATACAGGGTAAAAGATGATATTGTCTGTATTTTAAAGCTTCAATTTCTGTGTGAGACCAAAGGAAGAGATATTTATTTGGTCCAAAATTTAAATTTTCTGTAGTGTACCATCTAATTTAACCTGTCTTGTTAGTTTATTCAAGCAACATGATTATACAGAACCTAGAATAGAGAATGAGATTTTTAAATTCTGTACAGGTTAATGCAATACCCCAATACATTCCAGAGTATTTGGAATGTATTTGGGGTAGAAAATAAAAAAGTATTTGGGGTAGAAAATAAAAAAGTATTTGGGGTAGAAAATAAAAAAGTATTTGCAAAGTCATATTGAGGGACTGTGGAAAAATGTGGAACTAATAAATTTCCCCAATTTGGGAATTCCTGATATTCTCTCCAGCATTAGGGCCTCCCAATTTAATAAGCCAATCCCACAATCTTGAGAGAATCCATTGGCTGGATGTAATCCAATCAGTTGAAGATTTTTAAGGGAGAGGTGACAACTTCAGCAGTCAGAGAGAAAGCTGTCATCTTTACTTCAGCCAGCCAGCCTTTCTTGGGAATTCATCAAAAACCTTCATTATTGTTGTCAGCTCATGGCCTGCCCTATGGAATTTGGACTTGCACATCACCACAGTTGTGTGAGATACTTTTATAAAATCTCATATTACAGATATCTCCTGTTGGTTTTGTTTCCTTAGAGGACCCTGACTAATACATTAAGTCTACTTATAATTATGCCTAAGAGTCACTCCTCTTAGTAAATTTACTACCCTCTTACCTACATGGGACATGACTCCTGGAGGTGTAAGTCTCCATGACAATGTGGGGCAGGACTCCCAGGGATGAGCCTGACTGTGGCATCATGGGATTGAGAATGACTTCTTGACCAAAAGAGGGAAGAGAAATTAAACAGAATAAAGTTTCAATGGCTAAGAGATTTCAAAGAGAGTTGAGAGGTCATTCTGAAGGTTATTCTTCTGCAAGCTTCAGCCAGATACAGCAAATTTCCACAGTATGCCAAGCCCCAACCAACAGTATTCCCGAAAACCCTAAAGAAAACCCTGGGCTCCATCTAAGTCTCTATAAAAGGTTTTCTTAGTTTATCTGTTTCCCCAGAAGTTTAAGGCCTCCAGACTGTTCCTATGCCAGATAAGCCCTGAAACCCAGAGTTACCAGTCTCTCCAAGAACATCAACGAGTTTCATTCCTTTCCCCATAAAGTCAGCACCCCTTTCCAGTACAAAGAAGTTAAAATGGTCATTTCCCAGATATCCCTGAAGATTGAGAGAATGGTCAAATGAGAGGGAGGAGGAATAACTGAGAAATTAAGATTTAACTGATGATTATGATTGCTGACTCATTATAAATATATTTCTTTTTAGATTTTAGTGTATTAGAATAGCTAGAAGGAAATACCTGAACTTGTTGAACTTTAATCCAGTAGCCTTGATGTTTGATAATGATTGTATAACTGTATAACTTTTATGGTGTGACTGTGTGACTGTAAAAACCTTGTGCCAGACACTTCCTTTATCCAGTGTACAAGTAGATGAGTAATAAAACAAAGAAAATATAATAATAGGGGGATATAAAGGGTAGGAGGTGTTTGGGTTTTTTTTAATTTTTATTTTTTTTTGGAGTAATGGAAATATTCTAAAATTGATTGTGGTGATGAATGCACAACTATATGATGATACTGTGAGCCATGGATTGTATACATTGGATGGATTATATGGTGTGAATATATCTCAATAAAACAGCATTTAAAAACACCCTTCATTTGATATGTAGTATAAAGAAATCATACAATTTAACAATAAAAGAACAAACAACCCAGTCATAAAATGGGCTAAAGATATGAATAGGCATTTTTTTCTGAAAAGCACATACAAATGACTAAACACACATGAAGAGAAGTCCGTCTTTATTAGCTATACGGGAAATGCAAATCAAAACAACAGACTGAGTAGACTGGTGAGCAATGGTGTATACATGTGATAAAATACTGTGCTGCTACAAAAAGGAACACAGCTGTGAGGCATGCAACATTGTGAATGAACCTGTTGGACATTTGGTAACCCAAAATAAGCCAGAAACAAAAGAGCGGTATTATTGTATTGTGTCATTTAGAAAATATTTATAAGAAAACAGAGGCCTAGATTGTAAGCTCTTAGAGCAGTCACATTTAGTCCAGAGTAGTCATTATTATTTCTGGATTTTGAGAGGCTGTTTTAGATATGTATAACCTGGTATTTTGGGCTTCATTCTTATCTCTAAATACCAGGTTACACGTATCTAAAACATAAGATAAGAAACATAAAACATAACATAAGATAAGAATGAAACCCATTAGGTTGGGATTAAGGTAATTCAGAATACCAGGGTAAGGAAGACACTGTCTATATTTTAGACCCTCACCTACTCTTTGAGACCAAAGGAAGAAAGGTTTATTTTGTGCAGAATCTAAATTTTCTATAGCACATAATCTAACTCGACCTTTCTGGATAGAGCATTTAAACAATCCAAACACAAGGAGCACAGAATAAGAATAAGGGCTTTTAATCCTGTGTAGCTTTAATGTAATGCCTGGATACATCCCAGAGTATATTAAGCAGATAATCAAAAAGTAATGGGAAAGTCCTTTGAGGGATGGGTGAAAAAATATGGAACTTTTAAACTTTATCACTGGGGAAACCCCTGAAACTGTGTCAAACATTAGGGACATCTAAATCAACAGGCCAAGCCCTTGATCTTGGGGCTAGCGCTTGTGAAGCTTATGCATGTAGTGGAGAAGCTTAGCCTAAAAGTTACTTCTGGAGGACCTCTTTTGTTGCTCACATGTGGCTTCTCTCTCTCTAAGCCCAACTCTGCAAGTGAAATCATTGCCCTGTGCTTTATGTGGGACATGACATCCAGGGTTGAAAGTCTCCCTGGCAGGGCGGCTGCCATGGCTCAGCAGGCAGAGCTCCGACCTTCCATGCTGGAGGTCTGGAGTTCGATCCCTGGTACCTCCTGCCCATATGCAAATTTGAAAAAAAAAAAAAAAGAAAGTCTCCCTGGCAGCATGGGAGATGACTCCGAGGGATGAGTCTGGCCCTGGCACTATGGGAGCAACAATGCCATTCTGACCAAAAGGTGGAAAAGAAGTGTAACAAATAAGGCATCAGTGGCTGAGAGAGTTCAAATAGAGGCAAGAGGCTATTCTGGGGGTCACTCTTACACAAGCTACAGTTAGATATTGCTACCTACCATAACTTGCCAAACCCCAACCAAAACCATTCCTGCCAATCCTAAAGAACATCTAGGGTGTTATATAAGATTCTACAAGGGTTCCATGCATGAGGGTAACATTCCAGAAACCTACAACCTCCAGATGGGTCCCTGGACCAGATAAGTCCTGAAATGGAGAGGGACCATCCTCTCCAGAACATCAAGTAGTTCCATCCCCCTATCTTATATCATCGACAGCCCCTTCCAACATGAAAAAGTTAGAATGGCTATAGGCCAAACACCCCTAAAGGTGAGAGATAGATCAAAATTGGTGGTGGGATTATACAGAGAAAGTAAGGTTTGACAAACGAGTATGATTGCTGAATCATTATATTGATATTTCTTTTCATCTTCAGCATCTTAGAGCAGCTAGAAGTAAAAACCTAAAATTGTGGAATTGTAACCCATACCAAACTCTGAAATCTGTTCTACAACTAATTGTCATGATGTGCTTTAAAATGTATTGTTTTTTTGTATACATGTTATTTTTCATAAAAAGAAAAAAAACTACAATGATGTCATCTCACACCTATAAAAATGGCTGCTACTAAATAAACAGGAAACTGTAAATGTTGGAGAGGATGTGGAGAAATTGGAACACTTATTCACTGTTGGTGGGAATGTATAATGGTACAGCTGCTGTGGAAGACACATTACTGTTTTCTCAGAAAACTTAATATTGAGTTGCCCTATGATGAGGCAATACCACTACTCAGTATATACCCAGAAGAGGTGAAAGCAATGACATGAACAGATATTTGCACACTGAAGTTCATGGCAGCATTATTCATAATTGCCAAAAGATGGAAACAATCCATGTGCCCATAAACAGATGAATGGCTAAATAAAATATGGTATATACATATTATGTAGCTATAAGATGAAATGAGGCCCTGAAGCATATGACAACATGGGTAATCCTTGAAGGCATAATGCTGAGTGAGATAATCTAGACACAAAAGGAAAGACACTGTATGATTTTGCTAATATGACCCTAGAAAAGGTAAATCCACAGTCTTAATATGGTGTAATATAGGGGACCCAGGGATACACAGAAACTAGAGATAGGTGAACAGTTACATAATGAGGTTGAACTTAAACACATGGGAATGGATAGAAGTGATGATAGCTCATTAGTGAGTTTATAAGCAATATTGTGATATTGAAGGTGAATATGATTGAGAGGGGTTGTATAGAGCCTTGTATTTTACCGATTAATACTAATAGAATAAATTTTTGCATGAACCACTTCAAAGGTATGAATCTTGTACAGTCAATAATAGAGGGTGTAGGGAGGAAACTACTATTGCATGCTATGGCCTATATCTAACAAGAAGACATCACCAGTACCACAGTAATACTAGGGGTAAATAATTGAGTGGGAGGGACAAGAATCAAGGGGAGTTTTGGATTTTATCTTTGGCGAGGATATGTTTATCTGTTATTTTTCTCTTTGGAGCAATGAAAATTATTTAAAATTGGGAGTGATGATGATTGTACAACTAAGTGAGGTTTCTGTGAGACATGGATTGTTTATTTTGGATATTATCCATGATGCCCAATGTGGATGGAGGTGGCTGAAGGGTACAATGACTGAGAAGCAGAAAGGCCAATTGTGATGTGTACATATGATGGAATATTGTACTTCTACAGAAAGGAACAAAGTTGTGAAGCAGGCAATGAGATGAATGAACTTTGGGGACATTATGTTTTGCAAAATAAGCCAGAAACAAAAGGACAAATATTGTGTGGTCTCTTAAAGAGAATACTAATAAGAAAATTGGGGCCTAGATTATAAGCTCTTATAGTAGTCACATTTATTCCTGAGCTTTTAAATGTTATATCTAAACTTTGAGATGCTATGATATCTGTGTATAACCTGGTATTTCCCTGGAAGTTTGGGTACCTGTGTGACACCTAAGGCTCAGAGTGGGATTTCTGCAGCCCTGAAGGTCAGCGTTGCTACATACAACAACTGCTAAAGAAACTGAAAAAGAGATCAGGCTTCAATTAGAGATAAGAATAAAGCTGATCTGGTTAGGACTAAGATTAATCAGAATACAGGGTAAAAGATGACAGTGACTGTATTTTAGAACTTCACCTATGATATGAGACCAAAGAAGAGAGCTTTATTTTGTCCAAAACCTAAATTTTCGGTAACACCCTATCTACCTGAACCTGTTCAGATAGCTCATTTAAACACCTGAAACACATGGAGCACCGAGTGAGAATGAGGGATTGTAATGCCATATAGCGTAATGTAATACCTGGATACATCCTAGAGTATGTTGGACAGATAATAAAAAGTATAGGCAATGTCCTTTGACATACTGGAGACAAAATATAGAACTATTAAATTTTCCCACCTAGGAAATCCCTGATACTCTCTCAACCATTAGGAACTCCAAAGTTAATAGTCCAAGCCCCTGATCTTGAGGTTTACTCTTTAGACATTTATTTTTGTAGCTGAGCAGCTAAGCCCACCTATAAGTATGTCTAAGATTTACTTCCAGAAAACCTCTTTTGATGCTCAAACATGGTCTCTCTCTCTCTCATTGTCTGTTAGCCAAATTGTGCAAGCAAAAACATTATTCTCCCCTCTAAGTGGGACATGAGGCCAAGGGGTGTGAGTCCCTTGGCAATGTGGGAGATGACTCCCATGGATAAGCCTGGCCCTGGCACCCTGGGATCAACATTGCCCTCCTGACCAAAAGCAGGAAAAGAAAAGTAACAAAATAAGGTATCAAATGAAAAAAGTTAGAATGGGCATAAATCTTTAAATCCCTAAAGATTGGGTGAAGAATCAAAGGAGAATGAGGAATTAAAACAGAGAAGTTAGGGTTTAACAAAATAATTATGACTACTTATTCATTATATTGGTATTTCTTTTAGTCTCCAGTGTCTTAGAACAGCTAGAAGGAAAAACCTGAAATTGTGGAACTGTAATCCATACCAAACTTTGCAATCTGTTCTAGAATTACTTGTTAAAATGTACTTCAGAATTTGTTGCTTTTTTGTCTATATGTTATATTTCACACACACACACAAACACCCTTCACAGTTTTGCAAATTGACTCTGCATTGGCTGGTGCTGTCCTTCCAAGCTTAGCTCTCCTTATCAAGAATATCAGCCCAAGTCAAATGTAAACTGCAGTATTCTCTCCATTTTTCTGAGCCTGTGTCCTGGTTTGGGCTTGTGCTTGTTCACAGACTTAAGAATTCCCTCATTTACAGGAATTTGAATGTCCTCTACAGCCTATGAAATAAACTTTCTCCCACTCTTGTATGCTCTATTGAATGGCTTAATGCAGGAATCCTTTGGTCCAGGAGGGGTTCAATTAATTACACTGCTTTGGCTGTCTGCAAGATGCTTCTGCCTGCATGTCAAGTGTTGTGAGGGCAAGCCAGAGAGGAGTGTCCTGATTCAGTCTTTCTGGCTACCATCTGGTAGATTGGAAGTAAGCACATATGGGTTCCTCTGCTTCCTCTAGAATGGGGTTAGTGCATAAGATGGGAGTGCAGGCTGACTCCACACCTTGCCAGGAAGAGGAGGGGAAGGGGCCAGCAAGAGCACCATGAGCTTCTCCTACCATTGTTTAGAGGTGTGTTTTCTTGATTTGACACTCTTCTACATCATGCAACCCTTCAACTGTTTTCTGGAGTTTTGAGAAAGATGACTCTATCTTTGCTGAATGGAAGCCCCAAGAATGTCCTTTTGAGCCTCTTCTATTCCATTATCAGATCCTGCTCAGGATCATCTATTGCATTTAATTGTTATTGTCTCTCTTTAGTTGTTATTTCTTTCTTTCTCTTTTTATTTGTGGGAATATATATGCAACATCTCAACCACTCCTAACTATACCATTCAGTGGGATTAATCTTATTCACAGTGTTGCAATACCCTCACCACCCATCCATTACTAGACCTTTCCCATTACCCCAAATTGAAACTCTACCCCCATTATGCATTAATTCCCCATTCTCCCTGTCCTCTGCCCCTGGTAACCTGTACTCTACTTTCTGTCTCCATGAGTTTGCATATTCTCAGATATTATTTTTATGGTTACCATGGAGCTTAAATTTAGGATCCTAAATAGCTATTACAGTCTCAATTTGTTTGATAGCAACCTGATTTCAATAGCTTTTTTTGGCAATTTTTAGAGTACAAATTCAATTTTCTTAATAATTACAGATCTAATCAATCAATCTATTTCATATGGGATGAATTTTGGTAGTTTGTTTTTTTGAGGAATTGGCCTATTTCATCTAAATTAGCATATTTACGTGTATAGTGTTGTTAGTATTCCTTTATTATCATTTGATGTTTGCGGAGTCAATAGCGATATTTCATTTCATTCCTGATATTGGTAATTTGTGTCTTTTCTCTTTTGTTCTTTGTCAGCCTTGCTAGAGGTTTGTCAATTTTAGTGATCTTTTCAAGGAATAACCTTTTTCATTGACTTTCCCTATTATTTATCTTCAATTTCATCGATTCCTGCTTTTGTGTTTACTGTTTCCTTACTTCTGCTTGCCTTAGGTTTAGTTTGCTCTTCTTTTTCTAGGTTCATGAGGTGGGAACCCAGATGATTGATTTCAGACTCCTCCTGTTTTCTATTGTACGCATTTAGTGCTACAAAATTCCCTCTTTGCACTACTTTAGCTGTGTCTCACAAATTTTGATATATTGTATTTTCATCCCCATTCACTTCAATGTATTTTTAAATTTTTCCTTTAGATTTCCTATTCAACCCATGGATTATTTAGATGTATGCTGTTTAGTTTCCAAGTGTTTGCAGATTTTCCTGCTATCTTTCTGTTATTGATTTCTAGTTTGATTCCTTTGTGTTCTGAGAACACACTCTATGATTTCATTGCATTTTTAAAAAAATTTATGAACCAGGATATGGCCTATCTTGACATATGTTCTATGGATACTTGAAAAGAATGTGTGTTCTGCTGTTGTTGGCTTCAGTGTTCTATAAATGTCATTTAGAACTTATTGGTTGATGTTGTTAGGTTTGTCTATATTCTTCACAATTTTCTATTTGGTAATCCTATTTATTATTGAAAGAAGGGAGTTGAAGTTTCCAAGTGTATTGTGGATTTCTAAATTTCTCCTTTCAGTTCTATTAGTTTTTGCTTCATGTATTTTGATATGCTCCTGCAAATTTTACACATTTAAGATTGCTATATATTTTTGATGAATTCACCCTTTCATCATTATGTAATGTTTCTCTTTATCTCTGGTAATTTTCTTTGCTCTGAAATCTACTTCATCTTATACTAATACAACCTCTCCTTTTTAAAATTAATGCTTGCATGATAGTTTTCCAACCTTTTACTCTCAACTTGCTGATATCATTACCTTTGAAGTGAGTTTATTGTATGTAGCATATAGCTGGGTCATGTTTTTTAATACACTCCGCCAATTTCTGTCTTTTTTATCTTTTTATTTTGAAATAATTTCAAACTTAGAGGACAGTTGCAAGAATAATACAAAACCCATACAGAGAACTCCAACATACCCTTCACCCAGATACCTAGACCTACCAACTTTTAATATTTTCCCATATTATTTTTTCTCTCCAACTATCTATCTGTGTGTATATCATCATTATCAATCAATCTATTTAACATCTATTAGTTTTAGTTTCCCAGATGCTGAAAAAAGACCCATACAATGGGTTGGCTTAAACAATAAGAATTTATTGGCCCATGATTTTGAGGATAGAAGTCCAAAATTCAGGTATCATTAAGGTGGTGCTTTCTCCTCAAAGACTGTGGTGTTCTTTGCTGGATGCCTGTGATCCTTCAGTTTCCTTGGCATTTCTGCCACATGGCAATGTTCTCTCCTTTCTCTTCTGGGTTTCATTGACTTACATCCTCCAGGTCTTTCTACAGTTTCCTCAATTTATGTCAGAATTTCATTTTGCTCATAAAGGACTCCAGTAATCCAGATTAAGAACCTGATTTAGTTGGCCACACCTAACTGAAAATAACATAATCAAAAGGTCTTATTTACATTGGATTCACACACTTAGGAATGGATTAAAGACATGCTTTTTTACAGAAGTCCATAATCCAATCTATCACCACCACCATCATCATCATTATTTATTTACCTATCTCTAATCTATCTATTTTCCAAACATTTGAGAGAAGGTTGTATACATCATGCTCCTTGAATGCTTAACACTTCATGTATATTTTCTAAGAACAAGGATATTCATTTATGTAACCACCTTATGTACAGTTATCAAGTTCAAGAAATTTAACATTGATATAAATCTTAGTCCCAATAATGTCCTTTTGGATATTTTCTTATCCATTGTTAGATCCAGCCCAGGATCACATGTTGCATTTAATTTTCATTGAATTTTACTCTCTTTCTCTCTTTTTTTAAATTTTGGAAATATATATACAACATAAACTTTCCCATCTCATTGCTCCTAAGCATACAGTTCAGTGGGATTAGACATATTCTCAATATTGTGCTACCCTCACCATAATCCATTACTAGAACAATTCCATCACCCAACAGGAAATTCATTATGTATAAACTCCCTATTCACCCTCTCCCCACCACTGGTAAACTGTATTCTACTTTTTTCTCTATGAATTTGCATATTCTAGTTATTTAATATAAGTGGAATCACACAATAGTTGTCCTTTTATGTCTGGCTTATTTTACTCAACATTATGCCTTCAAGGCTCATCCATGTTGTAGCATGTATCAGACTTTCATTCCTTTTTATAGCTGAACAATATTCCATTGTATGAATATACTACATTTTGCTTATCCATTCATCCATCAATGGACAATTAGGTTGCTTCCACCTTTTGACTATTGTGAATAATGTTATAATGAACATTAGTGTACAAGTATCTGTCAGTTCTTTTGGTTATATACCTAGAGGGGAGATTGCCAGGTCATACAGTAGTTTTATGTTTAACTTTTGAGGAACTGTGAAACTGTTTTCCACAGTGGCTGCACCACTTTACATTCCCACCAACAATGTACTAAGGTTCCTATTTCCCCATATCCTCACTGTTGTCTGTTATTTTTATTTATTTATTTTTAAATAATAGCCATTCAAGTGGGTGGGAAATGATATCTCATTGTAGTTTTGATTTGTATTTCCTTAGTAGCTAAAGATGTTTAGCATCATTTCATGTGCTTATTGGCCATTTGTATATTTTCTGTGGAGAGATGTCTATTCAAGTCCTTTGCTTATTTTTTTAAACAAAATTCACATTTTATTTAGATGAAAAAACTGTGCAAAATTTATTTTTTCCAGCAAAAATAAAAGCAGTATTTTCTGTGTTACTCCTAGATAAACCACAACATTTATTTTTGTAGGTTTTCCAGGTTTTGCTTATAAATCAAGATGAGGCATCAGATATAATCATGGAAATTGACAGAAATAAACAGACAAATCAGCTGTCAATATCCATGGCTTCTGATTCTGTCTTGACCATGAAACAGAAGTGTTCAACACATACCTGCTAAAAGGCTCAACAAAGGAATGTAAACAACAACCAGATGTGGAAAAAGGCATTCAAATTTTAATTGTAACTTGTTCCAGTCAAAATCGACACTGAAATCCTTGCTTGGTGAGCTCAGTTTCTCTCACTCTCTGGTAATTCTCTTAACTGTCTGAATACAAATTTTTAACAACATACGTAAATGTCCTACTAGTTAAAGGTCAGTTGTGAGCCTTATTTTAACATTTTACAAAATGCATTCAGTAGCTTAAAGCATTGTATTTGTGGGACAGATGTGGAGTAGGATGCAGGGTGCAGAGCAGGGCACAATAGTGTGGTGATGGCTTGCAGTGCAGGTATAGGCATGGTTCAGGGACACTATGTTGGTACCTGTGAGTGTGGGATGCTGGGCGCGGGGTTGTGGAGGTGCAGTGCGGGGGCCATGGGGGTGGGGTGCAGCTCAGGCAGGCCTTGGAGTGCAGGAGCAGGGTGCAGTGTAAGGGACACAGAAGTAGGTCACAGCAGGAGGTAGAATGTAGGGGCTGGACAGATGGATGGGGGCTAGTGCACAGGTAGGATGTGGGTGGCACGTGGAGCATGAAGTTTGGGGGATATCAAGGTGTAGGTTATGGGAACAGAGGTTAGGGCACAAGATGGGCAGTGTGTGGGTGTGTCCTTGCACAGGGGGAGGGGTCCAGGGGACCCAGGATGCAGATGCACGAGTGTGTAGGGGCATGGCACAGGTTGTGGGGCTTGTGGGACGTGGGTCAGGGGCCGGTGATGTCGGTTGGGTGGGGCCCTGGTGTGGGTGCGCAGATGCG
>PVIY010032659.1:17563-28909 GCA_004026745.1 Myrmecophaga tridactyla
AGGCAGAGCTCAGGGGTAGTGGGGTGGGTTTTCCAACTGTATGGGCTGGGGGCAGATGTGGCCCAGGCGGGAAGGTAAGCAACCACAGCCTGGATGTGTAGGCGACCACCTGTAGGGGACAGGGAGGGTGAGGTGTGTGTTGAGGGGCTGGGCGTGGGTCCACAGGTCTCAGGAGGGGCAGGGCGAGATTGTGAGCTTGCGTGGGAGAGGTAGGTCGGGATGGGGTAGGCGTAGGCACATGCGCGGGCGTTTGGGGTGGGGTTGCAGTGGGGCAGGGTGGGGTAGGGGTGCTCAGTGGGCGGTCCGGAGAGAAGGTGCTGGGTTCAGGTGCTTGGGCTGTTGGGGAAGTCATGGGTCGCAGGGTGGGGGTGGCACACATGAACGTAGCTCCTGCAAGGAAGGTGGGTTGATTTACTTGCTTGTCTCCCTGTCCTTGTCCCTGCACTCCTGAGGGCTCTGGGCCTCTGTCTGGAAATGGATGCACTAGGCTGTTTGCACTAGCTGGCAGGACTCTGGTTCTCTGCATCTCAATTCCTCACCTATTGCAACCAGGGACACCCTATGTGGTGTAGAAGACCTTCCCAGGTCACTTACACCCTGGAATTGCTGTCTCAGTCACCTTCCCCTCCCTTCTCTAGCTGTTCCTTGGAGCAGGGGTGAACTCAACCTATCCTATTCTACCATCTTCCTAGAACTCTGTCTCTATAGTGTATTTGAGTGTATGTCCTTTATAGCTTTTTACTAATTGTTCTAGGTATTCCATTACACATACAGAATTTATCACAATCTACAGGTGTCACCATTGTACTGATTTGAATGAAGTGTAGAAACCTTACCTCCCTTTTCATTCCTTTACACTCACCCATTTATAATGCAATCATCTTAAATATTCTCTACATAATTCAGAACGTATCAGACTGTCAAACACAATTTCGACAAATAAGACAGAACAGAAAGCCTCTTATATTTACCCATATTTGGGCTTTCCCTGCTCTTTCTTCCTATGATGTTCCAAGATTTCTTTTTTTGTGGGAGTGGCAGGTTTAGGGCTATGGCTAGGTCTTTTGGCCACTCTTAGTCTAATCTCCACAAGGTTGACATACTACTTATTCTGCATATTTTGAAAGGCATGAGGTCATGGAATGGCCTTTTCACAGGAATAGCTGTCAAACAAAGATTTCTTATTTCAAATATAAAGATTAGGTACCCCTAAGGGATACCTAAAGATAACCTTAGAAACCATCAGCCATTTCCTCAGTCTTTTTATTTCCTTCTGCACCCTAAACAAACCTCACATAGCAGAAGAATTTATAGTCAGGGGATATAGTGTCAGATTAGATACTCCCTATGAATATGAGAGTCTTTTTGTTTTAAGCATTTTAAAAAATATTTTATTAATTAAAAAAAATTACAAGAAAGAAACACAAACTTCCCAATACATACACTGGGCAATTCACAATATCATCACTTAATTGCATATTCATCATCGTGATCATTTCCCAGATCATTTGCATCAATTCAGAAAAAGAAATGAAAAGACAACAGAAAAATGACAACAGAAAAATAAAACAAAAACAGAAAAAAAATTTTTTACATACCATACCTCTTACCCCTCCCTTTCATTGATCACTAGCATTTCAAACTAAATTTATTTTAACATTTGTTTCCCCTATTATTTATTTTTATTCCATATGTTCTACTCATCTGTTGACAAGGTAGATAAAAGGAGCATCAGACACAAGGTTTTCACAATCACACAGTCACATTGTGAAAGCTATATCATTTTACAATCATCATCAAGAAACATGACTACTGGAACACAGCTCTACATTTTCAGGCAGTTCCCTCCAGCCTCTCCATTACATCTTGAATAACAAGGTGATATCTAGTTAATGCATAAGAATAACCTCCAGGATAACCTCTCGACTCTGGAATCTCTCAGCCATTGACACTTTGTCTCTTTCACTCTTCCCCCTTTTGGTCGAGAAGGTTTTCTCAATCCCTTGATGCTGGGTCTCAGCCCATTCTAGAGTTTTTCTCAATCCCTTGATGCTGAATCTCAGCTCATTCTGGGATTTCTGTCCCACGTTGCCAGGAAGGTCCACACCCTGGGAGTCATGTCCCACATAGACAGTGGTGAGTTTGCTTGCTGTGTTGGCTGGAGAGAGAGGCCACATCTGAGCAACAAAAGAGGTTCTCTTGAGGGTGACTCTTAGGCCTAACTTCAAGTAGGCTTGACCTATCCCCTGTGGGGTTAAGTTTCATATGAACAAACCCCAAGACTGGGGGCTCAGCCTATATGCTTTGGTTGCCCACACTGCTTGTGAGAATATCAAGAATTCAACTTGGGGAAGTTGAGTTTTCCCCCGTTCTCACCATTCCCCGAAGGGGACTTTGCAAATACTTTTCCACTCACTGATCAAATCACTCTGAGATTCATCAGGGCATCACCTGGACAAACCAACAAAATCTCATGTCCTATACAAAGTTCTATGTACTTGAGGTGTTCAACCAACTATCTACATAAGTCATATTAGAAGATGCACTAGTCAAAGTATAAATTTGTACCAAATAAACATTTTTTGCTTTAGTCTCACACATAAGTTGAAATTTTAAAATATTAATTACCATCTGTTTTCAGCACCCTGCAGTAATGACATTCTTTTGTTCTTCCTCATGCAAAAACATTTTTTTTAATTTGTACATTTAGTCACTATCATTATACACTCTAGGCATTCCTAGATTATACCATCTCAATCTTTATCGTCTATCTTTCTTTGTGATTTCATTTATGCCTCAGCCCTCCTCCCTCTATCATTCTCATATGCAGCTTCATTCAGTGTTTTAACATAATTGTATTACAGTAAGATAATATTGTGCTGTCCATTTCTGAGTTTTTATATTCAGTCCTGTTGCACAATCTGTATCCCTTCAGCTCCAATTACCCAATATCTTACCCTATTTCTATCTCCTGATGGTCTCTGTTACCAATGAAATATTCCAAGTTTATTCACTAATGTCAGTTCATATCAGTGAGACCATACAGTATTTGTCGTTCTGTTTCTGGCTAATCACACTCAGCATAATGTCCTTGAGGTCCATTCATGTTGTTACATACTTCATAACTTTATTCTGTCTTACAGCTGCATAATATTCCATCTTATGTAAATGCCACAGTTTGTTTAGCCAACCGTCTGTTGATGGACATTTTGGCTGCTTCCATCTCTTGGTAATTGTAAATAATGCTGCTATAAACATTGGTGTGCAAATGTCCATTTGTGTCCTTGCCCTCATGTCCTTTGAGTAGAGACAGCATATAGATGGGTCCTCTTTTTCAATCCATTCTGCCAGACTATGTCTTTTGATTGGAGAGTTTAATCCATTAACATTCAGTGTTATTACTGCATGGGTAGTACTTTCTTCGACTATTTTGCCTTCTGGATTTTATATGTCATATCTAATTTTCCTTCTTCTTACCTTTACTCATAGTCTTCCTTTCTACACTCTTCTCCACACCTCTCTCTTCTGTCTTCATATCTGTCTCTAGTGCTCCCTTTAGTATTTCTTGCAGAGCTGGTCTCTTGGTCACAAATTCTGTCAGTGATTTTTTGTCTGAAAATGTTTTAATTTCTCCCTCATTTTTGAAGGCCAATTTTTCTGGATATAGAATTCTTGATTGGCAGTTTTTCTCTTTTAGTAATTTAAATATATCATCCCACTGTCTTCTTGCCTCCATGGTTTCTGATGAGAGATCTGTGCATAGTCTTATTGGGCTTCCCTTGTATGTGATGGATTGCTTTTCTCTTGCTGCTTTCAAGATTCTCTCTTTCTGTTTGACTTCTGACATCCTGATTGGCAAATGTCTTGGAGTATGTCTATTTGGATCTATTTTTTGGGGGTAAGCTGCACTTCTTGGATCTGTAATTTTAAGTCTTTCATAAGAGTTGGGAAATTTTAAGTGATAATTTCCTCCATTAGTTTTTCTCCTCCTTTTCCCTTCTCTTCTCCTTCTGGGACATCCACAACACATATATTCATTTGCTTCATATTGTCTTTCAGTTCCCTGAGTCCCTGCTCATATTTTTCCATTTTTTCCCTATATTTTCTTTTTCTTGCTGGATTTCAGATGTTCCATCTTCCAGTTCAGAAATCCTATGCTCTGTCTCTTGAAGTCTACCTTTGTAGGTTTCCATTGTTTTTTTCATCTGTTCTACCTTGCCTTTCATTCCCATAAGTTCTGTGATTTGTTTTATCAGACTTTCAATTTCTTCTTTTTGTTCATTCCTTGCCTTCTTTATATCCTCCCTCAATTCATTGATTTGGTTTTTGATGAGGTTTTCCATGTCTGTCATATATTCTGAATTAATTGTTTCAGCTCCTGTATATCATTTGAATTGTTGGTCTGTTCCTTTGACTGGGCCATATCTTCAATTTTTCTAGTGTGATTTGTTATTTTTTGCTGGCATCTTGGCATTTAATTACCTTAATTAGTTTATTCTGGAGATTGCTTTCACTTCTTTTACCTAGGGTTTTCTTGCTGGATGAATTTGTGGTCTATCTGTTCTTTGACATTCAATTCAGCTTTATCTGGACCTCTAGCTTAAGTTTTGTTTAACAGAGGAGAATTTTTCAGTTCTTGTTTTCTTGTTTCTTGCCCTGCTTGTTTGGTGCCTTCCCCCCACACACACTTAGGAGGGTCTACTTAGGTATTATAGAGCCCAGCCGTATTTTCCCAGACAAAACTGGCCTATCAGGAGGAAAGAGTCACCTGCGTCGGTTTTCCCTGAGGGTGAGACCCAGCAGGTTGAGAGACTTTCCTGTGAAGTCTCTGGACTCTGTTTTTCTTATCCTGCCCAGTATATGGCACTTGTCTGCCTGCGGATCCCACCAGTGTAAGATGATGCGGTATCTTTAACTTTGGCAGACTCTCCCTGCTGGGGGCATGGTGGAGACAGAGGAGAGGTTGTAGGCTGGTTTTAATGGCTTCAAATTACCAAGCCCTTGTGTCTGAATTCCTTGAGGGAGGGATTCCACCTGAGTCAGGCTTTATGGGCACAGGCTCCAGACAAGCCCCCAAAAGAGCTCACTTCTGCCTATGCCTGGGGCAGTTGCTGCCCAAGAAGTCCTGCCGCTATATCCAAACGCAATCAAGCCTTTGTAGAAACACAGCCACAAAAACCTGTTTCCTTCTTTTTTTTTTTCCCCTTTTTCCGTCAGCCCTGCCCCCTTGGCGCTGGGGCAAAAATGAGCAACCTCCGCTTTGACCAGGTTCACCTAAGCTGGGGGCCTATTTTTAGTTGTCAGAATTTGTTAATTAATTCCACAATTGGCGTTTGGTTGGGCTCAGCCCCTGGTGCTGGTAAAGTCTGTTTCCTTTCCCCTCTGGGAAGCAGCCTGTGGATGATGGGCGCCGACCACCGCGGCTTGGGGAACTCACGGTTCTTGGGGGGCTTGCAGCTGGTCCAGCTGGTCCAGACTGGGTACGCTGTGTGTCCGGTCACTGACGTGTTCCCAGGAGCTGTTCTGTGCTGTTTCTGGTTATTTAGTAGTTGTTCTGGAGGACGAACTAAAATGTGTGCATTGTTAAGCTGCCATCTTGACCTGGAACCTGTTTTAAGTATTTTTATTGACAAATCTTTACACACATACAATCCATACATGGTGTATAATCAACGGCTCATAATATCATCACATAGTTGTGTATTCATCACTGTTCTAGTTTGCAAGCTGCCAGAATGTGATATGCCAGAGACAAAAAGGCTTTTCAAAGGGGGAATTTATTAAATTGCAAGTTTACAGTTCTAAGGCCAAGAAAATGTCCACATTAAAGCAAGTCTATAAAAATGTCCAAATTAAGGTACCAAGAAATGGTTATCTTCATTCAGGAAAGGCCAGTGATGTTTAGGATTTCTCTCTCAATTGGAAAGGCACATGGCAAACATGGTGACATCTGATAGCTTTCTCTCCAGGCTTCTTGTTTCATGATGCTCCCCCAGGGGTGTATTCCTTCTTCATCTCCAAAGGTCTCTGGTTGTGTGGGTTCTGAAGCTTTCAGGGCTCTGAAGCTTTTTTCCAAAAAATGTTTCCTCTTTTAAAGGATTCCAGTAAACTAATCAAGACCCACCTTAATGGGTAGAGTCACATCTTCCTCTAATCAAAGGTTAAAACCCACAATTGGATGTGTCACATCTCCGTGGAAATAATCTAATCAAGTTTCCAACCTACAGTGCTTAATAAGGATTGAAAGAAATGGCTACTACCACATTCATTTACTTTTTATCCATATTTTTTACTCATCTGTCCATACCCTGGATAAATCTCTACGTTCTTATTCCTTCCTGAACCAAACAATTTTTAGGTAGATATATTCTGCGATTTTTAAAATTACCATTGCCTTATGTCACACGTGTGCAACTACATCCATTCTTATTTCCTCTCCACTTTGCTTTTTTGTTCTTAATCCTACCCCTTCTTTATACATCTTTGTCTCTTTAAAAAAATTTTTTAAACCTTTTTCTGCTCACGATCCATCCAAAGTGTACAATCAATGGCTCTTAGTATAATCACAGAGTTGTGCACTCAAAACGAAAATCAATTTGAGAACATTCTCATTGCTCCAAAATATAAAAATTAAAAATCCCAAACCCATTTTATCCCCATTATTGAGACTTGACATTGTTATAATACCTTTGTACAACTGATGCAAGAACATTACAATGTTACTGTTAACTATAGTTCATAGCTTTCATTAGTTGTATTTTTCCCCATATACCATCCTATTATTAAGACCTTGTAAGAGTGAAGTGCAGTTGTTCTAGTTCAAGTTAGAAATTCTTATATTTAGGCCTTTGGTCCATTTTGAGTTGATTTTTGTAACTTTCATTCATTTGGATGTGGATATCCAGTTCTCCCAGCCCCATTTGTTGGAGAGACTGTTCTTTCTCAGTTCAATAGCTTTGGGTTTTTTTTCAAAAATCAATTTCCCATAGATGTGAGGGTCTATTTCTGAACTCTCAATTCAATTCCATTGATCAGTATATCTATTTTTATGCCAGTACCATGCTGTTTCGACCACTATAGCATTGTAATATGCTTTCAAGTCAGGAAGTGTGACTCTTCCAACTTTGTACTATTTTCTCAAGATTTTTAAGCTATTCGAGGCCTCCTGCCCTTTCAAATAAATTTGATGATTTTTTTTCTATTTACACAAAGTAAGCTCTTAGAATTTTGATTGGAATTGCATTGAATATGTAAATCATATTTGGGTAAGACTGACATTTTAACTATACTTCGTCTTCCAATCCATAAACACAGAATATCCTTCCATTTATTTAGGTCTTCTTGATTTCTTTTAGCAATGTTTTGTATTTTTCTGTTGAAAAGTCCTTTACATCCTTGGATAAATTTATTCCTAGATATTTGATTATTTTACACATAATTTTTTCCTTGACTTCCTATTCCAGTTGTTCATTAGTGTATAGAAATACTAATGATTTTTCATGTTTATCTTGTATGCTACCACTTTATTGAACTCATTAACGAGTCCTAGTAGCTTTGTTGTAGATTTTTTTGAACTTTTTATATATAAGATCATGTCCTCTGCAAATAGTGAAAGCTTTATTTCTTCCTTTCTAATTTGGATGCCTTTTATTTCTTTTTCTTGCTGAATTGCTAGAACTTCTAACACAATGTTGAGTAATAGTGGTGACAGTGGGTGTTTTAGTTTGCTAAAGCTGCTGGAATAGAATATACCAGGAATGGAATGGCTTTTAAAAAGGGAATTTATTAAGTTGCAAGTTTACAGTTCTAGGGCAGTGAAAATGTCCAAATTAAGGCACCAACAAGGGGTTGCCTTCACTCGAGAAAGGCTGATACAATTCAGAACATCTCAGCTGGGAAGCACATGGCAATGTCTGCTAGTTTTCTCTCCTGGCTTCTCATTGCATAAAGATTCCTGGGGGGTGTTTTCCTTCTACATCTCCAAAGGTCTCTGGCTGTGTGGGCTCCAAAGCTTTCTCCAAAGTGGTTCCCTCTTAAAGGACTCCAGTAAGCAACTCCACCTTGAGTGGGGAGAAACACATCTCCATGGAAACCACCAAATCAAAAGGTCCCGCCCACAATTGGGTGAGTCACATCTCCATGGAAACAACTTAATAAAAAAGATCCCACCCAGCAGTATTGAATGAGGATGGGATAAAAGAACGTGGCTTTTCTGGGGTACACAACAGTTAAAACCAGCACAGTTGGCATTCTTGTTTTGCCCCAGATCTTAGAGGGAGTGCGTTCAGTCTTTCACCATTGAATGCAATGTTAGCTCTGGATTTTCTGTACATGTGCTTTACTAAGATTTCTTTTCTGTTTGGAGAACTTCCTTTAGGCAGTTTTTTTCAGGGTAGGCCTCCTGATGACAAAGTTTGTTCGTTTTCCTTCATCTGGGAATGTCTTAATTTCCCCTTCATTCCTGAGGTATATTTTTGCTGGATATAGGATTCTGGGTTCACATATTTTACTTTCAGCATTTGGAAAGTCTTTTGCCACTTCTTTTGTTTTCCATTGCTTCTGTTGTCTTTGTAATTTTTTCTCCCCTATTGATAAGATGCCATTTCTTTTTCACTGCTTCCAAGATGTTTTCTTTGTCTTTAGTTTTCAGAAGTTTGACTATAATATGTCTCAATGTGGATTTCTTTGGGTTTATATGATTTAGGGTTCATTCAGCTTTTTAATCTGTAAATTTACACTATTGCCAAATTCAAAAAATGTTCAGTCATTTTGAGTACTCTTTCACCTCCACCCTATTTTTCCTATTCTTTCAGGATTTTAGTAACACAAATGTTAGATCCTTTGTTTTCCACAGGTTTCTGAGGCTCTGTTTACTTTTTATTTTAAGTGTATTTTCTTTGTTGTTCAGGCTGGTTAATATTTTTAATTCTAGCTTCAAGTTCACTGATCCTTTCCTTTGAACCCTCCATTCTGCTGTTGAGCCTATCCATTGTGTTTTATATTTTGGCCATTGTATGTCTTAGTTCTTAAATTTCCCTTTAGTTCTTCTTTTTATCTTTTATTTCTTTGCTGAGACTATTGTTTTCATTTGTTTCAAGTATGTTTTTAATTGTTCATTGAAGACTTTTTATGATGGCAACTTTAAAGATCTTTGCCAGATAATTCTAACACTTCTGTCCTGTCAGTGTTGGCATCTATCAATTGTCTTTTTTTCATTCAGTTTGAGATCTTCCTGGTTCTTGGTGTGATGAGTGATATTTGATTGAAACCTGGGCATTTTGGGTATTATGTCATGAGAGTCTGGATCTCATTTAAACCTTCTCTTTTAGCTTAACTCTTTTGACACTGCCATGACAAGGGAAGGGTGTATGTATGTTGCTTTGTTACTTCAAGATGGGAGTAGAAGTCCAGATTCCTCATTTGGCATCTGTTGAAACCCAAGGGAGTTCCTCATTACTGCTGGGCCAAGGTGAGAGTTACTGTTCCATACTAAGCCTCCTATGCCTGAGAGGGATAGGAGTCCATGCTTACTTCTCCCTTTAATACTGCCTCTGCTGACTGGTGGGGAATTGGTCTCATCATTGATGGATAGTGATGAATGTCCTGGCACTCCATTAGGCCTTCTCTGACACCACCTCATCATAGAGAAGGTGGGGTACTTTGTAACTGCCACATGGGAATTGAATTCTTGTCCCCTCATGTTGTCTCCACTGAGGCAACATTGATGTCATAGGTGGTGTCTTACTACCTGCAAATGGAGATCAAAGTGCAGCTCCATACTTTCAGCATGAGGAACCTTTTCTGACAACACAGCAACAGACTGGGAGGTATCTTTGAGGAGGGGTTGAGGGATTGGGGCATGTTATTAAAGTACAGAAATTTAGAAGTCTAAGCTCCTCACTCAGCCTTTGCTGGTGGGAGTAGGGGTTGGGCCACATATCTTTCTCTGGTTTTGGCTGGAGTAGAGCAATTATTGTCTAAAACTTTTCTGTCTTGTTATTTTGATACTTTCCTGGTGCTTTGGCTAAAGAGAGCAGATTTTTGAGACCTTTTTTGTCTGTGCAAGTTGGTGTTTCTGGGTTGCTGACTTCTTCAGCTCCAAGTCTGGGGTATATGAAGCAAAAGGAAAACTCAGGGGATACACCACCATTTCATTCTTCTGGTCCCAAGGACCCTAGCTTGTCTGTCTTCTTTTCTCTACCTTTCAGTTTCTTTTTATGTGTGTTTATATTTAATGTCTGGGGTTTTTAATTCTACTTACTGGGAGAACTAGAGAAAAGTACATCTATTTCATCTTCCTCCATCTTATTTTAAATAAACAAATACCTCCCACCTTCTTTTATTGTTATTTGCATTTTTCAAAGAAATTAAATACTGACTTAAAATGAACCAAAACAATGGCAATTTTAGAAAACCATTATTTGATCCTGAATGAGACATCTTTTGGACTTTGATAGTATGATAGCAATGATCACATAGAATCTGCTTGTTTGTGCAGTCAAGAATGTTTAGTTCAGTCTCTGCAGCAGGAATGACAGGTCACTTTGAACATTAAGTCCCATTGTGTGGATTTGTTTTTATTATCTAAAGTGCAGAAAAGCCAGATTTGCAAATGTTAAGCTTTACTATCTGTAGTTTGTATTATAGAAATCATAGTTATTATAATGTTGAATGTGCTTTTCCAGCTCTGCACCAAAATCTAACAACATCCCTATCCCCACACTCAGTCCCCCATCCTACACACACACTCTTCCATCTGGGGATTATGCAGCAGGGCATAGGCCCCTGCCTTGCAAAGCCTCCCATCTCTACCAATTGTTGGGCTACCTGCTCTTCAGGTAGCTCTCTATGAATATCATTTCTCACAAGTGATGTTTTAATAAGGATGGCATGAAGTTCAAGGTTAACTTCTTCAGTAAGATGTACTGCGATTAGAGATAGGCCATATTATTGATTAATGGCATATACTTTGCCAGTCAGTGAGGTAGGAGGGGCAAAAGAATTAACTTCTATCTTGCAGGAGGCTGTGATGATCAAGTGTACAACAAGTGCCCAGCACAGTGTCTGACACTGAAAAAACAAAAGCCAATAATAAATGGTAGTTCCTCTACTCTACCATACACCAGTCCCTACCTCCTAGCTCCTGCTCCCCATTCCCTAGGCCCACATTGGCCCTTTTCTATGTCACCACCCCCATTCTTCTTCTACTTCAGAGGCCACCAGAGACCAGTTTCCATGGTAATCAGTCTCCTCATTAAACTTAGTTCTAAGTTTAATGATCCCTAAGTGTCTGTCTGGAATGGGTTCTTAGCCTACATTAGAAGGAGGTTTCCAGTGAGCTGAAGG
>PVIY010032660.1:0-28811 GCA_004026745.1 Myrmecophaga tridactyla
ATATATATATATCATTACACCCCAAAACACCAGGATATGCATTCTTTCTTACTGTGCATAATATTCCTCATATATATACACCACATTTTGTTTATCTACTGGTCTGTTGATGGACACTTGATTGTTTCCATCTGTTGGTAGCAGTGACTACCATTCAATGTTTATTGAATACACTATAAACATCAGTGTGCAAATGTCTGCAATATAAAATTTTCCAGGGCATTTTGTTTAGTTATTTCCTCTTTTGTCTTCAGTGTAGTTATACACTTATAATACAGCTAAGTTCCTTCTTAATGTTGGCATTTGATTTTGTTTTTCCAACATCTTGCTTGATTTTAATTACTCATATTTTTAACCATTTTCAAAGATACACCCAGCCTAAAGGAGATAAAGAGCCACAACATCCAATCTCCTGCACAAAAGGCTTGACACTTGCAAAAGATCTCAAAATTTCCACATCTAGAATTTCAAATATTTAAAAACCTATCTTACTATCATATCTCCTAAGCTTAAAATCTTTTCAACATGCAGAACAGAGGGAAGGAAATAGAATGAAGAAGAAACATGTATTTCTGCCTTTTCTTCACATCAAAGTGGTGTATTTCTATTTGTCCATGTGGTGTTTTCATCTATGTTTAGTCATATTAAATGTACATTTATTTTACATTTACTATGCTATAAATTATAATTTAATATGAATTATTATATGTATATATATTTAACCACATTAAAATTTGGTTAGTGTTTTTAGAGAATGAGCTTCCACATGTATTATTTCAGTTGATCATAGTAATCATTTGAAGCATGTACTATTATTAGCACTTTATGTATGAGGAGGCTGATATTAAATTCCAAAGTTGCTCAAATATGCACACTGGTATGAGGTAAAGTCAGCCCTTAAATAAGGTTGCTATTAACCAAAGCCTTTCCATTGATTTCTTGAGTAGATAATAAGAGCTATCTGTACTGTTAAGCTCATTTAAAGGTTTTATTAGCAAATCAGTATGGACATTACTGAGTTAAACAAAGTTGAATAGATTTATTTCCCCACAGAAAAAAAAAGCCTTTGATTCAGATTCAGAGCCTTTAATGTACAAATGTTCACAATAAACTTCCATGAGTCATATCCTTGGAAATAGAAGTACTCCTTTCTCTCCCTCTGTGACTTACTCTCCCCCTTCTTTCTTTTTACTGAACGTCATGTTCACTATTGGGGAAATGATGTTCTAGGATAAGAGCATAGTCTCTTGAGTACCTTTAATGCTGCTATGGGAAAATAGTCTTTAAATTGCTTTTATTGTAAATTTAGTATTCTGTTAGATGACTAACTTCTCAAAAACATATGCTTTTCCTTCCTCTGTATTTCCTCCAAGCTATAGTCGATATTAGGTAAAATTAAAAGATGGAAAATTAGGCCTACTTTGAACCCCCTGTGCATGCTCAGTGTCCCTTCAGTATTCAGAATGAGTGAGCCCTTTACCACTCTTATTGCACATCTAAATCTGCCTGTTCCTTGAAATGTTTTGAAATCAGGCCATTCTAAACACCTCATAATTTCCACCCACTCTTGCAGCTTTTCATTATCTTAGAGCTTCTCAGTGAGGTAAAAAGCCATCAATAGTAATAATATATTTTAATCCTTCACTTAAATAAAAGTAGAAGAGCACAGTGGAAAAGAACAAGGACTGTGACACCTAAGTTCTTGAATTCAAATCCTGGCTCCTATCATGAATCCCTTTCAATTCAGTTCTTCATCTGTAGCACAGAAATAAAAATAGTATCTACTTATAGAGTTGTTAAAGAATTAAATAATATAAGTAAAGCACTGAAAAATAATATGCAATTGATGATGATACTGACAATAAAGAATCATCATCAGACAGATTACCTCTTCCAGGTATTATAAATGCCATGACACATTTAAAACATGTTCCCACAGAAGGTTTTAGTATGTTGTTTATTTCTCTGGAAAAAGTTGTAGCAAAGCCTTTCACCAGAGTATCTTTTTTGTCTTCCCTTCTTGTCAAGGAAAACTTTGCTTTGCTGTTCAGTAATGGCTACTGAGCATCAGCCTGATTCTAGCAGATTTCTCTTTGAAATTACACACCAATAACTATATGACCCTTAGTCTATGTTCTTTCCTCAGTTTAATATGCAATTTGGCTGCCTTTTCCTATTGTTATTCTCAATTCATTGTCTCTCAGAAGAATTTAGTTTACTCTGTCTTTACCCAAGATTCTACCCATTTCTTGACTTCCAAAGAGGAGTTCATGATTCTCAAATAAGGGAGAGGATTCGGTACCTATAAAAGTTCATTAGGGCAAATATTTTAAACTAAATCCTTATGAATGACAATAGCTGTTAAGTGCCTTCCATGTTCCAGGGACAGTATTAGTCTTGGTGATAACACTTTCTTAGTTAAGTTTTTTTTCCATTTTATTGTTTACAATAAGTTATACAATAGTGTACCATACTGCAGAATGACCTAGTTGTGTCATAGTGGTGGTTGTATCAGGAGAATGACAAGATATATGATGATAGTTTTCATGTCCATTAGGCTCTACTAAACATGTGAAGCAGTTGTGAATATCTCTTTCTCCTCTTCTACATATGCCCATCCTTGAGATACATTTGGAATTTATTTTTATTAAAGGTCTCACTACACTTCAGTGTAGAGATATCTTTTTAAAGAAACTGAAAATCTAGAAGCTATAATTAACAAGTGAAATGTATTCAACTATTTAAAGATTTAAAACTGTATAAAAATACCATTAATAAAATCAACAAATACAATAGATTTGAGAAAAGATCACAATGCAGAGGTCAGATCAAAAGTTAATCTGTATATTAGACAAAGAATATCTACAACCTGATAAAAATGGATAAACTACCCAAGAAAAAGTAGTAAAAGCCACTGATAGGGAGTTTATAGAATAAAATCCAAATGGCCTAAAAATATGTGAAAATATGCTTAAATTCACCAGAACAAACACCCAAAAGAGAATTAAAATAATACTATCATAGTTGTTCCTTACCCAGGGCTGCCATACAAACACACAAACACACACAAAATAGTATCATGTGACACTCAGCACACTGGCAAAGAAGATAACTATATTGTCACTGGAGGTGCTGTATAAGGCACATTCATATGCATTGCTACCAAAAATGAATATTTTTACCACTTTTGAAAACAATCTAGCACCATTTATATAAAGGAAAAAGTTTTAAAAATCTCTGGCCCATAAATTCTTCACCTGGATAATTATTTCATAGAAATAAAACAACAACGTATGTATGTATATGTGTCTGCATATTTTTAATAGCATTGTATTTTATAGTAGCAAAAATATAAACTAGAAACAAAGCTAATACCCATCAATAAAAGGATGCTTATACAAACCATATTTTATCTACATCACTGAATATTATACCACTATTTAAAATAGTAGATTGGAGCTATGACTTTTGCCTTAGAGGAATTTAATGAAAGCTTCATCAACTGAGAAGGAAAGATACAAAGAATAAATTGTGTGTAATAATGTTATCACTCTAAGTAAACAACAGAACTCCCTGTGTGTGATTGTGTAAAATTGTATGTGCATGTAGGAATATAAACTGGGAATAAGTTTATTAAAGGCTAAGGGGGTGGGAGGTGGAGGTCAAGAAACAAAGAGGATTGCAAAAAGTCTCTCTCTTTTTTTTTTTACTGAAATAAAAATAATATACATATTTCATCATTTGTGTGTAGTTACATATTTGTGTTTTGATATGCTGTAATTTAAATCTGACATCTAAAAAGAGGAAAAAGGCATTTTTCCTAGTTCATTTAACTAGATTTTTAACTTGATTAAAAGATGGTAAAGAGTGGAGGTGTGCAAAAAAAATAAAAGTGATTTTGTCCATCTTCTCAATTCCCTCCAAAAGTCCAATCATCTTGAAGAAAGGTGATGGAGATAATATTTTTTCAAACAAAAATTTATGATTTAGACTTTAGGGAAATAAAGATGAGTAGATTTCATCACTACCCTTGAAGATTCTAAAGCTTAGTGCAGGTAGATCATTGAGAAATAACCAGATAGCTGTCATATATTCACTGAGTGTTACAATAAAATTATACGACAAAAAGGGTGCCAGGGATTTCAAAGGGAATTGATGTTTAAGTTAAGAAGGATGAATGAAAATGATGCAGATGATATATGTAGAGAGAAGGAAAGGAAATACCATTTGAGATGCACAGAGGCATGTGAACTTTCTGGTATATTTTTATATACAAATTGACATATTGCTGGTGCAGCATGCTTGGGGGGATGTATGGGGTAACAAGGAAAAAGCTTAAAAATTAAATTAGGACCTCATTATCATGGGTCTTTAATGTTAGCTAAGGAATTTGGTTTTTTTTTTTCATGATTGCATAATGGAAACATTGCATGTTTCTAAACAGGAGAGTAGAACAGCTAGAACACTGATAAAACATACATTCATGTAAATTGACACCCCCATTGGACCTAGTTCAGGCTGCAAAAGGGTGCACTAACCAGAGTCCAATGTTTCTTCTGGAAAAATACAGTGTACTGTCCTATTTCTTCAAATCCAGAGGTCAAGCCACCAAAGTACTAAGCTATAGAAAGTTCAAAGTTTCTCTCATCAGAAACAATTTTCTCATACAGCCTCAGAAGCAACTTTTTCTGCCACTGTGAGGGCTGTTCATTGGGCTTGGAGTCACGCTAGTAAGGGGGTGGTAATAAACTGTTGGCCAACATTTCTGCAAATGGCTGAGTTATGAGATGACCCTCATAATTTTTACACCTAGTGGCACCAGAATTGTGGACACTGCCCTCCATTAGTGAGTCCAGTGGCCAACAATTCAGCCTCCTCATTCCTGCCTTTACTTGGGTTCCTCCAGCTTAGTAGAGGAGATGTTACCTCCATAACAGAACCAAAAGGTGTTACATGAGTATCTCTCCTTCTTGAGCACTGTGGCTTTGGGCTATAGAAATCTATGTGTTGATATTTTGATAATTGGATGCTGCACTCACAACCTCACACCCACCAACACTCCAACTGAGAGTAAGAGTGGCATTGCCAGTGCCCTGAGGCTTCTTTGTGTCCTGATTTACAGATGCTGTGGAAGTTGCCTGTAGTTCTCACAGTGTGATAAAATAGTTAAAATAGTTAAAAAATAGTTAAAAGTTGGGCATAAACTGTAAACATATTGCAAAATTGGAATAGCTTTATATTTCTAACTTCTTCAAATACCTGGTCTAATGCACCAGATACAACTTGTTTAAGGAGGTATTTTAAGAATCCCTCTATTGAACCAATTCAAAAAATAAATAGCCAAATTTTAAAGTGGATACCAATTTATCTTGATTACATCTTTATTATTGGGAAAGCTATATGTGTAATAACTAGACTTCTTTTAATTATTTATTAGAAAAATTTGGGGTTTACAGAACAATCATACATAAAGTACAGGAATCTCATATACAACCCCACCACCAACACATTGCAATTGATGAGAAACATTTGTTACAATTGATTATAGCACATTTTTACAAATGCATCACTAACTAAAGTCCATGATTTAATTTAAGTGCATGTTATTCCTCTTCCTGTTTTAGCAGATTTATTTGATTATATTCACATACCATTTAGTCCATCCAAATTGTGTAATCAGTGGCTTTTAGTAAATTCACACAGTTGAGCCTTCATCACCACAACTGATGATGGAACATTTAAACTACTCCAAAAAGGAAAACCACATACCCTTTAGCACATACCTCTCACTTCTTCTGTCCTTTCCCAATCCAGCATAACTACTAATCCACTATCTCTATAGATTTATTTATATTTATGCTTTATATAACTAAATCATGCAATAAGTCATACTTTGTGTTTGGTTTCTTTCACTTAGCATAATGTTTTTTTAAGTTATTACTATTTTTTTAATTCAAGAAGCCGTAGGTTTTCTGAAATGTCATTGAAAAAAACCAGTAGCTCCAGTGATAACATTGCACACTTGATAAAATATGCAGATATTGTAGTTGTATAATAGTATAATAGGTATACCCCCCTATTTTTGATCCTTTCTGTTAATGTGGTATATTTGTTACAATTGCTATAAGAATATTAAAATAGTGCTATTAACTGTAATCCATAGTTTTCAATAGGTGTGTTTTTTACATAGACCACCCTACTATTAACACCTTACATAGGTTTGTACATTTTTTATAATTCATGATATGATATTCTTATATTTGTACTATTAATCAAAGTTTATCATACAAAACAGGGTCACTAAGTTATACAGTACTATGATTTATTTTGTACTTTTTTGTGTTCTGTATGGCAGCGGTAACATTTCAGTCTTTTCCCATGTGAGTATCCCTTTATTGCAGCACCATACCCTCTATCTTTCATTCTAGTAACATCTACACCCAAAGCTTCCCCCTTTCATTTACATTCAGATACATAATACAGTGCTGTTAATTTCATTCTCAGAAATGTGCTGCTGTCACCACTATTCATTTCCACACCTTTCCAATCAACCCAAATAGAAATTCTGTACAGATTATGTATCAACACCCATTTCTCTACCCCTAGTCTATTCTTAAGCAAACTGTATTCTAGATTCTAAATCTATGAGCTTACTTATTCAAATGATTTCATATCAGTGAGACCATACAATAGTTGTCTTATTATGTCTGACCTATTTCACTTAGCATAATGTCCTAAAATTTCATCCACATTGTTGAATGTTTCAGGACTTCTTTCATTTTTAAAGCTGAATAATCATATGCCCATATGCCCATCATATGCCTATACCATATTTTGTTTATACATTTATCAATTAATGAACACTTAGGTTGCTTCCATGTGTTTGCCAAATGTGATTAATGCCAGTATGAACATCAGTGTGCAAATATTTATTTGAGCCCCTAGCACACTGTTGAATAATAATAATGGTGACAGAGGGCTTCCTTGTCTCATTCCTGATCTTAGGGGTAAAACTTTCAGTCTCTCTCTATTGAGTACAATGCTGGCTATCAGTTTTTCATATGTTCCCTTAAACATTTTGAGGTAGTTACCTTTGATTCTTATATTTTGGACTGTTTTTATCAGAAAAGGATGCTGAATTTTATTGAATCCTTTTTCAGCATCAATCTAGATGATCATGTGATTTTGATTTGTTTATGTGCTGTGTTACATTAATTGATTTTCTTTTATTGAACCATCCTTGCATTCCTGGTATAAACCCTGCTTGGTCATGGAGTATAATTCTTTTAAAGTGTTGGATTTGTCCTGCTAATATTTTGTTGAGAATTTTTGCATCTATGTGCATTAGGGAGATTGGCCTGTAGTTTTCCTTCCTTATAGCACATTACACAGTTTTGGTATTAAAATGATATTAGCTTCATAAAACGAGTTAGGTAGAGTTCCTTTTTTTTTTCAATTTTTTTTGAAAAGTTTGAGCAGCATTGTTGTTAGTTCTTTTTGGAATGTTTGATAAAATTCCCCTATGAAGCCATCTGGCCCTGGGCTTTTCTTTGTGGGAAGATTTTTGATGACTGATTGAATCTTGTCACCTGTGACTGATTTCTTGAGATATATTTCTTCCTGAGTCAGTATAACTTGTTTGTGTATTTCCAGGAATTTGTCCATTTCATTTAAATTGTCTAATTTGTTGACATACTATAGTTGTTCATAGTATCTCTTATGATTTCTTTTATTTCTTCAGGGTCTGCGGTAACACCCCACTTCTCATTTCTGATTTTGTTTATTTGTATCCTCTCTCTTTATTTCTTTGCTAGTCTTGCTAGTGGCCCATCAATTTTATTGATTTTCTCAAAGAACCAACTTTTGGCTTTATTGATTCTTTCTGTTTGTCTTTTGTTTTCCCATACATTTTCCTCTGCTTTGTTATTTCTCTTCTTCTATTTGCTTTGGGGTTAGTTTGCTGTTCTTTCTCAATTTCCCCCAGGTGAGCAGTTAAGTCCTTGATTTTTGCTCTTTCTTATTTTTTAATATAAGTATTTAGGGCAATAAATTTCCTCTCATCACACCCTTTGCCACATCCCAAAATTTTGAAATGTTATACTCTCATTTTCATTTGTCTCCAGATAGCTACTGATTTCTCTAGCAATTTCTTCTTTGACCCACTGGTTGTTTAAGATTGTGTTATTTAATCTCCATATATTTGTGAATGTTCTCATTCTTTGGTGGTTATTGAGATCCAGCTTCACTGCATTGTGGTCAGAGAAAGTGCTTTGAATAATTTCAATACTTTTAAATTTATAAAGCCCTCTTTTGAGCCCTAGCATATCAATCTTGGAGAATGGTCCATGAGCACTAGAAAAGAATGTATATCCTTGTACCCCCAATGACCAAATATATCTGTTAGGTCCAGTTCATTTATCAAGTTGTATAAGTTCTCTATTTCCCTGTTGATCTTCTGTCTGGTTGTTCTGTCTATAGAGGAGAGTGGTTGTGGTAGTTAGATTCAGTTGTCTACTTGGCCAGGTGAAGGAACCTAGTTCTGTTGCTGTGAACATGATCCAATGGTACGTGAACCTCATCCGTTGTTGATTACATCTGTAGTCAGCTAGGAGGTGTGCCTGCTGCAATGAATGATGTTTGACTTAATTGGCTGGTACTTAAATGAGAGAGCACAATGTAGCACAGCCCTAGAAGCTTAGCATACCTCATCTCAGCACTCACAGCTCAGCCCAGGCCTTTGGAGATGCAGAAAGGAATCACACTGGGGAAAGTTGTTGGAACCCAGAGGCCTGGAGAGAAGGCCAGCAGAGATCATTCTGTGCCTTCCCACATAAGAAAGAACCTCAGAAGAAAGTTATCTACCTTTCCTCTGAAGAACTAATGAAATAAATTCTCTTTTATTAAAAGCCAACCTGTCTCTGGTGTGTTGCATTCTGACAGCTAGCAAACTAGAACAGTGGTGTATTGAAGTCTCTTACTGTTATTGTTGATATATCTATTGCTCCCTTCAGTTTTGACAATGCCTGTCTCATGTACTTTGGAGCTCCTTGATTGGGAGCATATACATTTATGATGGTTATATATTCTTAGTGAATTGCCTTTTAATTAATATATAGTGTCCTTCTTTGTCTCTTATGATGTCTTTACATTTAAAGTCCATTTTGTCCAATATTAGTATAGTTAATCCTGCTTTCTTTTGGTTACAACTTGTATGGAAAATCATTTCCCATCCTTTCACATTCAATCTATTTGTATCCCTGTATCTGAGATGAGTCTCTTCTAAGTAGCATATAGCTAGGTTATATTTCTTAACCATTCTGCTGATCTGTATCTTTTAATTGGTAAGTGTAGTCTGTTAACATTCAAAGTTTTTAGTGAAAAGGCATTTCTTGAAGCCACCATCTTATCTTTTGGATTTTATTTGTCAGATCTATATATTCTTTTCCCACTGTCTTTTTTATCCTTTAAGTGGCCCTTGCTGGCACTCTTCAGTTCTGTGCCCTCCTCCAGATCTCCATCTTCTGTCTTTTTTTTCAACTGACAAAATGCCCTTTAGTATTTCCTGTATGGCTAGTCTCTTGTTGACATTCTTTCCAGTTTATTGTCTTTGAAAATTTTAATCTCTCCCTCAGTTTTGAAGGTCAGTTTGGCTTGGTACAGAATTTTTGGCAGGAAGTCTTTCTCTTTCAGGATCTTAAATATATCATACCACTGCCTTCTTGCCTCCATATTGCCAGTTGAGTAGTCTGAACTCAGTCTTATATGGTTTCCCTTGTATGTAGTAGATTGTTTTCCTCTTTCCACTTTCAGAATTTTCTGCTTCTCTTCAATATTTGACAAACTGATTAGTATATGTCTTGGGGAAGGCCTATTTGGATGTATTCCATTTGGAATTCTTTGGGTTTCTTTGACATGTATATTTATGTTCTTTTTGATGGTTGGGAAGTTTTCCCCATTATATCCTCAACTACTCATCCTAGTCCTTTACTCCTCTCTTCTCCTTCTAGGACACCAATGATTCTTATATTTATGTGCTTTGTTTTATTCATCACTTCCCTGAGATCCAATTCAAATTTTTCCATCTCTTTTGCCATCTGCTGTTTTGAGTGTTCAAAATCTATTATCCTGTCACAAGCTGGTGTTTTTGTACATGGGCACCCAGCAGCCAGGGAGAATGTAGATGTGTGGTTGCACAGGTCTGAGGGTCATAATGCTGATGTTCACTGGTCTAGGGTTTGGGGCCCATTGTGCTCATGTACAGAGGTATAGCAGTAGATTGACATTTTGCCTTCATGGGCTGGGGTTGGATGTGACCCGGCTGTGCAGATCTAGGAGTGCCATAAACTGACGCACAGAGCTCAGGGCACTCGACGCTAAAGTGTATGTAGCCTGGGTACCCACAGCCTTTATGCACTGACGACAGTCTTCAGTGAGCCAGGAAGGGGAGGTAGTGCTTGGGAGGGTACAGGAAAGGTGGGTTGGGCTGCACTTGGGGTGGGAGTGGGATGCATATGCACAATGGGGGTTGCTGGGGCAGGGGTGTCTGGAGGGCAGGAAGTAGGGGTGTCTGATGGGGTTCAGGTACATGGGGTGTGGGGTAAGTTGCAGGTCACAGGGCTGTGCTGATGAGGGTAGTACATTCAAGGAACATGGTTTGGCTTACTTCCTAGCCCCTGTCTCCCCATCTATGCACTCCTGTGGGCTCCACACTTCTGCATTTGGTTCCAGCTTTCTGCCTCTCAGTTCCTCAGCCCTTGCAACCAGGGCACCCTATGTGGTGCCAAAGGCTCTCCCAGGTCAGTTACACTCTTGAATCACCATTTCAGTAACCCTCCTGGCTCTTTTCTAACTTTTCCTTGGAGCAGGGCTGAACTCAATCTACCCTATTAGGACATCTTCCCAGAACTCCTCTTTCTTGTCTCTTTTAATTGCTTTACATTTAAAGTCTAATTTGTCTGTTTTGGTATAGCTATTTCTGCTCTTTTCTGGTTGCTGCTTTTTTACATGAAGTATCTTTTTCCAAATTTTCAATTTCAACCTGCTTTTGTCCTTGGGTCTTAAGTGAGTCTCTTCCTGACATCATATAGATTGATTCTATTTTTTATCCATTCTGCTAATCTACATCTTTTGACTGGAGAGTTTAATCTATTAACATTTAATGTTATTACTTTACAGGCATTTAACCATTCTGTCTTTTGGAATCTGTCTTATTTTATTTTTATTTTTTTCTCTCTCTTTTTTACCCTATTAGTTATCTGTACTTCTAATCTTCACTTCTACACTATTCTCTAAACTTCTTTGTCCTGTCTTTTCTTGTCTGCCTCTAGTTTCCTCTAGTATATCCTGCAAAGGAGGACTTTTGTTCATGAATTCTCTCAGTGACTGTTTATCTGTAGATATTTTAACCTCTCCCTGATTTTTGAAGGACTGTTTTGTCAGATATAGAATTCTTGTTTGGCAGTTTTCTTGTTCAGTATCTTAAATATGTCAAACCACTTCCTTCTTCCCATAGTTTCCACTGAGAGATCCACACTCAGTCTTATTGAGTTTCCCTTGAATGTGATTGATTGCTTTTCTCTTGCTGTTTTCAGAATTCTCTCTTTGTCTTTGACATTGTCAATCTGATTGGTGAGCGTTGGACTAGACCTATTTGGGTATAATCTGTTTCTGGTATGCTGTGTTTCTTAGATCAGTAATTTTATGTCTTTCATGAGAGTTGGAAAATTTTTAGTAGTTATTTCTATTATTGTTCTTTCTCCCACTTTCCTTTTCTCTTCTCCTTCTGGAATACCTATAACACCTATATTCATACACTTCAGGCTGCCCTTCAATTCCCTGAGTACTTGCTTATTATTCTATGTATATAATGCAGCATTTTTGGGTCAAATGCCCCAAAGTCTATATCTTACTCCAGAATTATGAAAAATTCAAAATTGTCTTTTTTAATTATTGAATCTCTGTGGATCTGTTTCCATTACCATGTTGATGATGTTGCCACTATACATAGAAAATCCACAAAAAGTCTAGGGCAAAGCTGCTAGAGCTAATAAACATGTATAGCAAAGTGGCAGGAACAAGATCAACATGGTAAAATCAATTGTGCTTCTACAAACCAGCAATGTATAATCTGGGAGGAAATCAAGCAAAAAATTACATTTACAAGAGCAACCAAAAGAATCAATTATTAGGAATAAATTTAACAAGTGTTCTAGTTTGCTAGCTGCAAGAATGCAATATACCAGAAACAGAATGGCTTTTAAAAAGGGGAATTTAATAAGTTGCTAGTTTGCAGTTGTAAGGCCAAGAAAATATCCCAATTAAAACAAGTCTATAGAAATGTCCAATCAAAGGCATCCAGAGAAAGATACCTTGGTTCAAGAAGGCGGATGAAGTTCAGGGTTTCTCTTTCAAGTGGAGAGACACATAGTGAACACAGAGTTTCTCTCTCATCTAGAAGGGCACATGGCAAACACAGTGTCATCTGCTAGCTACTTCTCCTGGTTTCCTGTTTCATGAAGCTCCCTGGGAGGCATTTTCTTTCTTCATCTCCAAAGGTCACTGTCTGGTGGACTCTACTTCTCATGGCTATGTCGTTCTGCTCTGCTCTCTCTGAATCACTCATTCTCCAAAGTGTTTCCTCTTTTAGAGGACTTCAGAAACTAATAGATACCCACCCAAATGGGTGGAGATATGTCATCACTTAATCCAGTTTAACAACCACTCTCGATTACATCACATCTCCAGGGAGATGATCTAATTACAGTTTCGAACATACAATGCTGAATAGGGATTAGAAGAAATGGCTGCCTTTACAAAATGGGATTAGGATTAAAACACGTCTTTTCTAGGGTACATACATCATTTCAAACCAGCACACCAAGGATATAAAAGACCAATATACAGAAAACCATGAAACAGCGCTAAAAGAAATCAAGGGGGACCTAAATCTAGGGAAAAATGTTCTGTGTTCATGGACTGGAAAATTAAAATAGTGAAGATGTCTATTCTGCCCAAATTAAAAATGCTAAGCAATTAAAATCCCAACAAGATACTTTGCTGAAATAGAAAAAACAGTATTCAAATTTATTGGAAGGTCATGGTGCCCCAAATAGCTAAAAATATCTTAAGAAATAGAAATGACTTTGAAACATATTACAAAGCTACAGTGGTCAAAAATGTTGTACTGGCATTAAGATAGAAGCATTGACCAATGGAATTGAATAGAGTGTGAAGAGGTGGGCCCTCTCATCTATGGCCAATTGATCTTTGATAAAGTGATCAAGTCAACTCAACTGGGACAGAGCAGCCTCTTCATCAAATGGTGCTTTGAAAACTGGATATCTTTATCCAAAAGTATGAAATAGGACCCTCTTATACAAAAATTAACTCAAAATGGATCAAAGACCTAAATATTAGAGCTAAGACCAAAAAAAGCATTTAGAAGAAAATGTAGGGAAAAGAATCCTATGATAGGAGGTGAATTCCTAGACCTTACACCTACAGTGCAAGAAATGAAAGAAGAAAGATAAATGGGGATCTTCTAAAAATTAAACACTTTTATACATCAAAGGACTTTGCCATGAAAGTAAAAAGGCAACCTACACAATGGAAGACAGTGTTTGGAAACAACATCTCATGCAAGAGTTTAATATCCAGAATATATTAAGAGATCCCTCAAATCAATAACAAAACCACAAATGACCAATTACAGAATGGGCAAAATCATGGTCAGGCATTTTTCCAAAGAGGAAATACAAATGACTCAAAAACATATGAAAAGATTCTCAACCTCATTTGTGACTAGGGAAATGCAAATCAAAACCACAATGAGAGATCATCTCACACCTACGATAATGGCCACTATCAAATAAACAGAAAACTACAAGTACTGGAGAGGATGTGGAGAAAGAGGCACACTTATTCACTGTTGGTGGAAGTGTAGAATGCTGCAACTGCTATGGAAGGCAGTTTGGCATTTCCTCAAGAAGCTAAGTAAAGAATTGTACATGATCTAGCAATCCCATTACTAGGTATATATTTGGAGAAACTGAAAACAGGAACATGAATGGACATTTTCACACCAGTGTTTATAGCAGCATTATTCATGATTGGCAAGATGAAATATCTGTTAGTAGATGAGGGTATAAACAAACTGTGGTATATTCATACAATGGGATATTACACAGCAGTTAGACAGAATAAAGTCATGAAGCATGCAACAACATGGATGAAACTTAAGGACATTATGTTGAGCAAAGTAAGCCAGAAACAAAAAAAAAATGACTGTGTAGTCTCACAAATATGAACCAAGTTTAATGAAGAAATTCTGGGAGTTAAATTCTGAGAAGAGATAGAAAGAGGGTAGAGTTTGCACCCTTGCTCCTAAAGGAATACAGAATGTTCAACAGGGTTTATTGTAAAGAGCCAGAAATGGGTAGCACAATAGTATGTAATGGTTGTACAATATTGTAAGTATATTGAACAAAGCTGAGCGTGAATATGTTTGAAAGAGGAAGGCTAGTGGCATGTATAACAGCACATGAAAAGACAGAGTATAAAACTAGGACTTTATAACATAGATGAACCTAGAGTGAACAATGATTTGGTAATTAAATGTACAAATATAAGAAAGTTTTAACTTGAGGGAGAACAATTGAAAGTCACCATATTAAGTGTTAAAAGTATTTCAGGTTTTAACACCTTAAAATGGGGATGAAATCAGAAAAAAATGCAATTAATGCAAAATAGGGTCTATGGTTAATTGTAATATTGTAGTGTTCTTTCATTATTTGTAACAAAGGCACTATACCAAAGCTAAATATCAACAATGAGTACGTTATAAAGGAAGGTTTTAGGATTCTCATTTTTGTTATTTCTCCTTTTTCTTCTTTTTCCTTTTCTCATTTCCTCTTCTTTTTTGTGAAAAAAATGAAAATAGTCATATATATATTGTGGTGGTGAATGCATAACTATGTGATTATGCCCTAGGAATAACTATATAATTATAACATAGGGAAGTAGAATGGTGCAACCCCTATGGAGAGCAATGTGGTGGTCTCATAGAAGACTAAATATAGGGTTCACACATGATACTGCAACTGCATTAGTAGACAAAGATTTGGAAAAACTGAAAGCAGGGACACAAATAGGTATTTGCATACCGGTGTTTATGGCAGCAATTTTCACGATTTGCAAATGATGGAAATAACCTAGAATACATTGACAGATGAATGTAAGAGTGAAACTTGGTGCATAATTATAACAGAATAATGAGGCAACAAGAAGGAATAAAGTCATGTAACATACAGCTAGGGGAATGAACCTTGAGGACATTACATTGAATGAAATAAGCCAGAAAAAAAAGTCCAAATAATGCATGGTCTCATGAATACAAACTAACTATAATGAGCAAACTCTGAGAATTTAATTTGAGTGCCTATTTTACCAACAGATAGAAAATGAACAGAGATTGAGCAATTAATGATTAAGGTGTACAGAATGTTCAAGTAAGTCTCATTGTAAAGTTTGTAGATTGTAAGCCCTTACTGCAGTCACATCTATTCCTCAATTTTAACTGTTATCTCCAAATTCTGAGGTGCTGCAGTCTTTGTGTATAATCTGGTAGTTCCCTGGAACAATGGGTATCTGTGGAACACCTGAGATTTTGAATTAGAATTCTGCAGTCCTGAAAGTTGGCATTACTCCAAACAACAACTGCTAAAGAAGGTTAAAAAGAGATCAGACTCCAATTGGAGATATGTATGTAACAGACCTGGATTTAGGTAAATCAGAATACAGGATAAAGGATGATATCATCTGTATTTTAAATCTTAACCTCTGTGGGAGACCAAAGGAAGAGATTTTTATTTGGTCCAAGATTTAAATTTTCTGTAACACACTATCTAATATAACCTGCCAGGTCAGTTTATATAAACAACCTAATTACAGGCAACCTAAAGTAAGGAATGAGATCTTTTTAGTATGTATTGGTTAATGTAATACCCAGATACATTCCAGAGTATTTGGGGCAGAAAATAAAAAGTACATGCAAATTCTTGTGGATCTATTAAACTTCCCCAGCTGGGGGTATCTTGATATTCTCCCTGGCATTAATGACTCCCAATTTATTAAGCCATGCTCTGTATCTCAAGGCTTACTCTTATGAAACTTATCTCTGCAATAGTGAAGCTAGACCTGCATGGAATTATGCCTAAGAGTCATCCCAAGAGAGCCTCTTTTGTTGCTCAGATGTGGCCTCTCTCATTAAGTCAGCTCTCCAGATAAACTTACTGTCACCCCCCCATGTGGGACATGACTCTAAGGATTGGCAATATTCTTCACAAAATGGAACATGACTCTTGGAAATGATCCTGAGTCTGGCCTCATGGTATTGAGACTCAAAAGGGAGAAAAGAAATGGAATAAAATAAGATTTCAGTGGCTAAGAGATTTCAAAGAGTCAAGGTCCTTCTAGAAGTTATTCTTATACAAGCTTTAGCCCAATATTTTAAACTATCACTGTATACCATGCCCCAACCAACAGTTTTCCTGAAAATCCTAGGGAGTGCCCTGGGCAGTAACTAAGTCTCTATAAAGCTATTTCTTAATTAGTTTATTTTCTCAGATCATCAATGCTTCTAGATTAATCATAGGCCAGATAAGTCCTGGAATTCAGAGGTATCAGTTTCTCCAAGAACTGGATTCATTCCTCTATCCCTGATGGTAAACACCCCTTTAGAACATGAAGAAGTCAAAATAGTCATTGCCAAGATAGTCCTGAATATTGAGAGAAAGATCAAATGAAAGGAAGTAGTTGTGATTCAGAAATTAGGATTTAACAAATGACTATGACTACTAACTGATCATATAGATATTTCTATAGATATTTCTTGTTAGAGTCTAGTGTTTTAAAATAGCCAGAAGAAAAGACCTGAAGTTGTTAAACTGCAATCCAGTAGCCATGTTTTTTGATAATGATGTTATAACTATATTGCAAAAAATTCAATTACCTATGTTTTGTGCATATACTTAAGGCTGTTTTGGTTTGTTCCACTGATATAGATATACATACTATACTGTGAATACTACACTGTTTTAGTCAACCTACTTCTATTGTAAGTCTTGACGTTTAATAGATTACAGTATAAGTGAAAAATAAGAGGGAGGGGTAAAAGTTATGGGATGTTTGCTTTTTTTCCCTTTAAATATCATTATCTGGAGTAATGTAAATGTTCTAAAATGATCATAATGATGAATACACAGCTACGCAATGATACTGTACCATTGAATACTTTGGATGGATTGTATGTTGTGTGTAGATATCTCAATAAAAATACATAAATAGACAAAAACCAATTGATCATCTATATTTTACATTTATTTCTGGACTCTATAATTTGTTTTATTAACCTGTATCTTACTTTGTGAATATCACACTGTTTTTTTATTTATTAGAAAAGTTGTAGGTTAACAAAACAATCACACAGACAATAACAGAATTCCCATATTCTATTTTATTTTTAACAACATTGTGTTAATTATTGTAGCATTGTCTTGTTTTGTTCTAGTTTGCTATCTGCCAGAATGCAATATATTAGAAATGAAATGGCTTTTGAAAAGGGGAATTTGGTAAGTTGCTAGTTTACACTTCTAAGGCTGTGAAATTGTCCAAATTAAAACAAGTCTAGAGAAATGTCCAATCAAAGGCATCCACAGAAAGATACCTTGGTTCAGGAAGGCCAATGACATTCACTGTTTCTCTCTCAGCTTGAAGGGTACATGGTAAACATGGTGGTGTCTACCAGCTTTCTCTCCAGGCCTCTTGCTTCATGAACTCCCTGAGAAGCATTTTCCTTCTTCATCTCCAAAGGTCATTGGCTGGTGGACTCTGTGGTTCTCTCATCCTTCTGTCATGGTTCTGAGGCTCTCTCCTTGCTCTCAAAAGGGAACTCTCTCTAAAATATCTCCTCTTTTATAGGATGCCAGTAAACTAATCAAGACCTATATAGAATGGGTGGAGGCATGTCTCCATCTAATCAAGTGTAATCAAGTCATGTCTCCATGGAGATAACCTAATCAAGTTTCCAACCTATAGTACTGAATAGGGATTAGAAGAAACCATTGCTCTGAGAAGATTGATTGGGATTAAAGCATGGCTCTTTTAGGGTACATAATTCCTTTCAAACAGGCATATACACTGTCTTTTTATTTATTAGAGAAGTTGTAGGTTATCAGAACAACCATACATAAAATAACAGAATTCCCATATTCTATTTTATTTTTAACAACATTGTGTTAATTATTGTAGCATTGTCTTGGTTTATCAGAGATTCTATGACAAATACCAGAAACTAGTTGACTTAAATGGCAATAATTCATTTGCTCAAAATTTCGAGGTTAGACATCCAAAATCAAGGTGTTAATAAGGTCATGTATTCTCTGAAATCTGTAGTGTATTGTTGTTGACCTGTGGCAACCAATCTTTGCCTCTGTCACATACCAATCTGTTTCCTTTTGTGGCTTGTACTTCTGTGTCCAAATTTCTTTTCCTTATGATAACTCTAGGATTAAGACCTTCCTGGATACAATTTGTCCTCATCTAAAGAGGATCTTTGAAGATTTTATCTATAAATGAGCCCATACCACTAAAGCAGTGATTAGGATTCGAATTCATCTTTGTTAGGGATATTGTTCCCACAAGCATTATATTAAGTCTTATATTCAGGTAGTGTAATTCCTTCCACTTCGTTCATTTGCATAATAGCTGTGGGTATTTGTGCTGGTTTAAAAGGATGTATGCCCACTAGAAAAGCCATGTTTTAATCAAATTCCCATTTTGTAAAGGTAGAATAATTCCTATTTAATATTGTATGTTTGAAACTGTAATCAGATCATCTCCCTGGATGATGTGACTTAGTCAAGAGTGGTTATTAGACTGGATTAGGTGACAACATGTGCCCACCCATTTGGGTGGGTCTTGATTGGTTTACTGGAATCCTATAAAAGAGGAAACATTTTGAAGTATGTGAGATTCTGAGACAGCTAAGAATGCTGTAGCACCACAAAGCAGAGCATCCACAGCCAGTGACCTTTGGAGATGAAGAAGGAAAACACCTCCCAGGGAGTTTCATGAAACTGGAAGCCAGGAGAGAAAACTAGCAGATGATGCCATGTTAATCATGTGCCCTTCCAGCTGAGAGACAAGCCCTGACTGTGTTCACCATGTGCCTTCTCACTTGAGAGAGAAACCCTGAACTTCTTCGGCCTTCTTGAACCAAGGTATCTTCCCTGGATGGATACCTTTGATTAGACATTTCTATAGACTTGAGCAACTTATTAAATTCTCCTTTTTAAAAAGCCATTCCATTTCTGGTATAATGCATTCTGGCAGCTAGCAAACTAGAACAGTATTCTTGTTCTTTGACTTTTTCATGGAAAGTTGAGAATCAACTTTCTGATTCCATGTATTTACATGGGAAGTGTACCTCAGTTTGAAAATGATTGGCATATTAAACATAATGAATATTTCAACCCACAAATATGCATAGTCTCTTTTTCCATTTATATAAGTCTTCTTTGGCACTCATTAATATTTCACATGCTACATTGTACTAGTATTCCTCATATTTTATAATATATATGTTATTTAATGTTTTAGGTGATATAAAAGAAGCTGTTTTTTGAAAATTTTGATTCCCACTATTCACTGAAATATATAGTAATAATATTTGACTTATATTCTGAACTATTGCTGAACTCACTTATCGATTCTAGCAGAATTTTTTTTAGATTTGTTGTTAATTTTTTGTAGGTAATAATGCCATTTCTTAATAGAGATCATCTTACTTCTTCTTTTCCAATGTAAATGTCATTTATTTCTTTTTTCTTGCCTTAATATACTACCTGGGATCTAGAGTATAGTGTTAAAGAGATATATTAAGGGTAGAAATCCTTGCTTTGCATCTGCATTTAGGGGTAATGAATTTATATTTTCACATTTGTGAAGTTTCTGATAAATTTTTTGTAGATGCAATTCATCAGGCTGAAAAAGTTCCATTCTGTTTTTATATAAGTATACCTAAATACCCACCTATCCATATCTATGTATCATCATGAATGAAAACCTAATTTTATTAAATATGTTTTGTGTTTTTATCTGATGATCACATAGTAATATTTCTTTATTTTGTTAATAAAGTAAATAACACTGATAGATATTCAGAAATAAAACCAATCTTATATTCCCAAGAAAAACCTTACTTGTGGTGTTTATATAAAACTTAACCAAGGGTATTTATACTTAAAGCATAGTTTCAAAAATGTCTAGGGTAAAGAAAAAACACTGAAAGTACTTGAGCTAGAAGTGATAAAACTGTGCTTTCACAAATTATTCTAGAAGCTGTAGATGGCTAAATTAAGCTGAATATGTGGATTATTCTACAATGATGGTTGGAAGCCACTTACAGTAATACAGCTCAATTAAAAAGAAAAAAAAGGAAAAAAAACCTCCTAAGTAATGTAGCAAATTGTTGTGAGAATAATTAACAGTGTTGAATGGTGTGTGCATGTGGTGGAAAAGGGAAGTTTAGAGTCTTGTATGCCACCAGAAGGAAAGTTAAAGTTTAAAATGTGTGAATGTATAACACAGGATTCTTGTGGTGGATGATAACTGTGATTAAAAGTACAAATATAAAAATGTTCTTCCATGGGAAAAAAAAACTAAAAAGTTCCTAAATTTGGTGGTGGCTGTAGGAAAGATAGAGGATGTGTGGTGGTAGACTCTATTGCTGAGCATGTGAGGAATGTGGAAAATATCCTGTGAGTTTTCATACACAGAACAGTTAATTTCCAGAAATATTTATTGAGTATCTGATAATTGTTGACCCTGTCTGAACTTAGCACCACAAGCAAAATAGTAAAACAAGATAGATGCTGCCTCTGGCCTTACAAAGCTTGTGGCTTATAGGAGAGCAACAAACTCAAAGAAAATGAATAATGTCTAATGAGTGTTATGACAGAGCATCTTACTGGAAGCTGTGAGAACAGAAATCATGAAAGCTGATTGTTTTGGACTATCTACCTTTTGTAGGGAACTGTTCTAAGTACTTGAGTTATATTAGCTCAAGTAACAGTCACAGCAAATCAATGAGAGGGATGCTACTATTCCCAACCCTATCTGACAAACTCTGTAAGACAGACTTGCAGTAAGTTGTCCAAAGTGTTAGAGTCAGGAATTATGCTGGTAAGAATTAACCAAATGCCATCTAATTCCAAAGGCTAAATTCTTACCTATGGTGATGAGAAGAAATTGGTGAACTCAGTTACTGAAATGTTTCATTTAAGAATACATTAAGGGGTGGGCCACGGTGGCTCAGCAGGTAAGGACGCTTGCCTGCTGTGCCCAAGGACTCAGGTTCAATTCCTGGTGCCTGCCCATGTAAAAAAAAAAAAAAGAATACATTAAGGATATTAACATAGAAATTTGCTGTAGCTGTTTAGAAGCAAGGACTTTAGAGAAAGAGAAGGCATTAAATTTTATTTTAGAGACTTCTTAGAAGAGACATTTGATGTCAGCTGTAGTAATCCTCAACAATTTTCAAATATAGAAATTTAGAAGTCTAGAGTCAAAACACTTGCAGCAAAATCTACAGTAGAATATGGGAAGAAAGATATAAAATCAATGCAGTAAGTAGATTTTTCTTCAGAGTAGAAGATATCAGGGAGATGGTACTTTTCTTTTTATTTCTGCAATAGTGGATGTAAAATATCAAGAGATAAGTGAAAACTTGAGGAAAATATTGGTCTGAAAAAGCTAAAGACATATGTAGTCCCGAGTGTAAATCCATTCCCCTTACTTCCCTATTAAAACAGACTCAGTCCCCTGGGGAAAAGACTGAACAAACTTCTAACTTCTTTATAACCAAGTCCATTGCATCATTAAACTCACATTAAGTCTTCTCAACTTATCAAGCAACAAATGTGGTAATAATAAAGAGGATTTTGCTTTCTGCTGCTGAAGAGGATTCATAGTTAAAATCAGAAATTATGCTCTGTAGCTCAGAATGATTTCCAGGGCATATTGAAACTAAAATCTGGTTTGTATCCTCTTAGATACAAAGGAAACAAAATCACTGAGGTCAAAATTGCCTTTCAAGGACCTTGGGGATAAATAAGAGCAATCAGGAAACTCAGAGGATTTCTGGCCTAAAGAGGGTGAGTTCCTGAATTCCACTCATATTATGTCCTCCATATTTAAAGATCAAAGTCTAGGGACTAAGCCATGTGGCTTTCTCTGACATTTTGTGTAGTCTTGTCACTCTGATGAATTAGGTGGAAGAATCTATTTGATGGGCAGCTGGGAATGTTCTGAGTCAATAGGAGCCTCAGGCTTCCTTTCCTCTATCTCGGGGTGTAAGTTCCCTGTCCATGGAGGAACTCACCTTTGTAGGCTTATGGCTTTTATTCTCTGACTTGGGGCAGCTGCTGCACTTCTCCTTGGCTCTGGTCTGTTAATTTTAATCTCAAAACAATGTTCATAGTTCCCATCCCACTAGGGTCTAAGTGCATTAGAGGTCAGCTCCAGGTAGCTCAGTTCTCTGTCTCCAGTTTTACTAATGAGGGGAGAGCTCAGGTGAATGATGAAATGATGAGATGAGAGAGAAAACTCTGTCCTGGTCCAGTTCTCCCTTCTTCCTTGGTTTTCCAACTTTCATATTTCCTATGGCAGTAGTATCTATCATACTATAGACTATATTGGCAGTGCTTTTTGTTACATTTAGTTTAGGACTCTATTAAGAAGTCAATGTCATTCATTATCATGATCGTGTTAAAGGCTGATTATCTGGGTTCATGGTGGGTTAGTCTCAGACATTCCCACTGCAGAGCCCACTCCTGTGGGAAGATATTTTGAGAAAGACTGAATTGTCCTCTATAGTAACCCTTTTCTTGAGTTCACAGATCCCCAGGCTAGAATGGATACTGGAAATAGCTCTTTCATGTCGGAATTCAGTCTGGTGGGACTTACAGACAACCCAGATCTCCAACTCCCTCTGTTTTTCCTATTTCTAGTCTTATATATGGTCACCATGTTAGGAAATTTGGGCTTGATAACTCTAATTGGGCTGAATTCCCACCTTCACACCCCCATGTACTTTTTCCTCACAAACTCATCTTTCATAGACCTCTGTTATTCTTCTGTTATTACTCCTAAAATGCTGATCAACTTCATATCAAGGAAGAATGTCATCTCCTATATTTCATGCATGCTACAGCTCTACTTTTTCTGTTTTTTTGGTATTTCTGAGTGCTATATGCTGACATCTATGGCCTATGATCACTATGTGGCCATCTGTAATCCTCTGTTGTATAACATTGCCATGTCCCCTAAAGTGTGGGTCAACCTTATTTTTGGTTCATACTTGATGACATTTTCTAGTGCTGTGGCCCACACCACAAATGTGCTGAGACTGACTTTCTGTGATGCCAACACCATCAACCATTATTTCTGTGATGTCCTTCCTGTGCTCCAGCTCTCCCGCACAAGGACCATTGTCAATGAGCTGGTGGTGTTCATTGTGTCTGGTATCAGCATCATCGTGCCCAGTTTCACCATCTTTACCTTGTATGGTTTCATTATCTGCAGCATCCTCCACATCAATTCTACTGAGGGCAAGTCCAAAGCCTTTAGCACCTGCAGTTCCCACATAATGGCTGTATCTCTGTTCTTTGGATCCTGTGTGTTTATGTATCTCCAACCATCTTCTGCCAGGTCTATGAATGAAGGAAAAATCTCTTCTGTGTTTTATACCATTGTGGTTCCCATGATGAACCCTTTAATCTATAGTTTGAGGAACAAAGATGTAATACTTGCCATGAAAAAAACCCTGAAAAGAACAGTATTTTAATCAGAATCTGTTTCTTTTGGTCTAGGTAGTTTCAGGACATGGAGATGCTGTGTCTATAACTATAGCATTTTTTTTGGATGCAGCCTTCCTATCCTATTTCTTTCTTACCATGTTGAAAGAAACTTGTTTCCTATTTTATGTATATTTCTTTCTCCTTTCTTCAATATTTATACACCTTTCTTCTCCTTCTCACCTTTTTTCTTATTTAAGCATAACATCAAGGAAGGAATTTATTATGTCTGTTTTTTCTCCTTGTCAGTTTGAACTTTCTACTTTCTCCTTGAAAAAGAGGAATGATTCTGCAAATTAACAAAATAAAGTATCTCTAGAGTAACGCTTTGTTATTGGAGGGTAGAGCTAAGACCTCAGTTGTAATGTGCCAGTGGAAGAATGAGTCAATTTAATTCTATTCCTTTCTTTCCTTCCTTTATGGGCAGAAGTAGGTCTCATTCGAATGCCAGTATTCCATCTAGATAGAAGGTTCCATAATGTCATCAACTATATCCCATTTAGAAGGCGTATATGCCATGAACTAATCTTCTACTACCTAGAGATTTCTTACGTGTCTTTGAACATCCAAACAAGTATATAATAGTTGATTATTATGTAATTATGTAACTATGTAGTAGTCTTCTGTTGAATAAAGGAGTAATTATTATGAGTATTGCTGGGAGAGGAAACTGGAGTCAGGGAGTTAATGAGCTAAAGCTTCTTAAATGAGCAGCATGGACCTAGCCCTCCACATCTTAAGGTTATTGCTCTTTGTGGTATACTTTGCCTCCACTTTATTTTATTACTTTTATTTCAATAAAATGCAAATGTAAAAACATTTCAATGTTTTGAAAGTCCAGGAGGACATTGTCTAGGAGGACAGATGAATTTTTCTCAAGGTGGGTTTTGCTTATTTGTTTGTTTGGGGAAATCCTATGATGGGCTATTTTCATTGTTATCATTGCAAGATGATTGGATTAATGTAAAGCTGCCTTTCTATGAAATAAAATATGTACAATGAACTTGGAACACTTGTATGTGCTTATGATTCAAAAACACTTGCAGTGGGGAGAGAAGAGACTAGTGGTATGTCATTAAGCTAAGGCTAACAGAGGCGTATGATCAGTAATAATAAGTCCTTCAGTGGGGAAAAGCAAATGAGGGTTTACAGATGGCATTTCCATCTGAGTCTGTGTCATATACTATAGAATTCTGTAATTATCTTTACTGTCCTTCGAGCTTGTGAAAACTGTAGTGTACAATACCCATGTATTAGTAGTCTTCTGTGGAGTAAAGGAGGATATAGCTTGTCCACATATTTGTAGAATCAGGTAGAGAGAGGACAGCACCTTCAGGAGATAAAATAGTGAGTCATAAGTGAAACTCAGGAATTTAGAAAATGAATTCCCCTACTCACCCCTTTCCTCTCTCTTCTGGATGTCCCTTGAAATATTATTTTGATCCCAGGATTTCTTGTGTGGGATTGAGACTTAAGTTACTTGCTTAAAGCAAGATTGAACCAGAGGGCTGGATGACCTAGGCAACAATTTCATCATACCTGTTTATGTCCCCCCGAGGGATTTTAAGGTTTTTCTGTTTTGTTTTTTTTTTTTTTTGTATGCTATATGGCCAGGGACACATTTCATTCTTTTTCCATGTGAATATTCTCTTATTGTAGTGCCATTTGTTGAAATTTTTTTGTTTCTTTGGTTTTTCATTTGTTTGCTTGTTTGTTTGGGAAGTGCATAGGTCGGGAATTGAACTCAGGTCTTCTGCATGGCAGGCGAGAATTCTACCACTGAACTAGCTTTACACCCCTGAGATTTTAAGTTTTAAAAAACCTCAAATTGCAGCTGTGATGGCAATTATAATTTGACAGAAACATCTGGTGAATAAATACAATTGTGACAATATGTTTTCTGGAATAGGATGTTGGATTGTTTTTCTTTTGAAGAAGCTGGCACAAAAAGATGACTATTGGGAAAATCCTTAATCTGGAGTTCAAGTAACAATTTAAACATTTTGTAATGTTTACTTCACTATTTTTCTCATCTCCACTCAACAGGTAAGTATTTTGAAATTTAGCATAGCTGGTTTGTTTGTTTGTTTTTAGAGAGTTAGCATTGTTAGATCCATCACTAAGATTTCAATGGCCACTCATGCTCTGTTCCCTGACTGCAGTGTCAACCTGCCTGATTTTCACTCCCCTGCATTTATAGAAAATAATTCACCTAGACTAGAATTTTCTTTTTATTTATTATTTTCCTTTCTATCCCTTTGGATAAAATTGTTTACCTATTGAAAAAAAAAGTATCTCTAAACAAGAAACATATTGCATATTAAGGTAGGTGAATCATTATAACCCTTTTTTAGTTTAGCCAATGTTTTACCCATTTACATCAATGCTTGTTGTGAAGCAAACATGTATATTAAGGTTAATTAATTATGCTCCTAGACACATTCTCTGAGCATGCCTAATCTCTGTCTCACCAATAATATGATAGACATCTTTAGAATGGAAGCTATATTTTTAATTCTACAATGCTTTGCTGCTCTTTGTATAAATTTAGAACACTGGGTGGTCAAGATGTGCTTGTTTTAATTGGGTAATCTTATTTCAATAGCAATAATAAAATAGTATTGTAACTAATAATAAGATTTCTCTGAAGAGAAATTATATGTACCTCATGATCCCAATAAGTACAATAAAATTGCAATATAAAAAAAAGTGACATTAAAATTTTGAAATAGAGCTTAGAGTACTTACAGTGAATTCTGTTGTCATTGAAACAAAAAAAAATAAAAACAATGCACATTAAGTTAGATGAAACATTAGCTATTGGTTTTCTTTTAAATGAGATTTATCATGAACTGAAGGCATATATTAATGATAATAAGCTATGTTCTTAGGAACATTTTGTGAGCTTAAACTTTGTATCAACAATAAGTCAATAAATATCTATATGGTAAAGGCTATATTTCTTTTATTTCTCTGATGGTTTTTGTGGTTTGTATATTTAGAATGTCAGAGATACTGTATGGATAAGACATACTTGTTGAATTGGATTATCTTGTTTCAATAAAAATAAAAAGATTTATAATCATAAATAATAATTAATAAAATATAATAATAACTACATCAATAATGAATAAAACAAGTCATTTTGGAGGTTAGTATTTTTACTGTCCAATAGGTTACCAAAACATAACCATTTTTTTATTATTTTAATTTGATTTTTATTTTTAATATTTTACTTTACAACATTATTGGAAAAATTGTTTACAGAAGTCCTCTTTATCCTTCATCCAACTTCTTTCAAATTAATGTCCTATCTAACCTCAGTGCAGTTTTCAAAACCAAAAACCTAATATTGCTTATAAGACCTTAATCAAATATAACTGATTGTCCCAATGATGTTGTTTTAATGTTTTTAATTATATTTTTTATTTTTTAACCCATAATAAAATACAGGATCACATATGAATTTATTTGTTGTGAATTTTGTTTTTTCCAATTTGGGACAGTTTTTCTGTCTTCTTTGTCTTGCATGGAATGCAGTCTCTTAAAGAATACTAACCAATAATTTTGTAAAATGTTCTTCAGTTTGTATTCATCTTAAGTTTCTTTTTCGGACCCAGACCAAGTAGTTCATGCAGAGCACATGCTGGTGCTGCCAGGAGTCTGAAAGCCACACCAGGAACAGAACTAGACATAGATTTATTGGGACTTATGCACAGGAGAGATTTTCTGGTGTTGGCCAATCTGAGGTTTAACACTCTGCAAGGAATAGGAGTGCAGGGTGGGGGATGCTAAATGTGATTTCAAAACAAAGACATTCCATGCAATATGAGGACACTGGGTTTCTATTATAATCATTAAAGGAGCCTAAAACTTAGGTTTACTAAAGGTAGTGTTTATGACTAAGATAAACTCAATGCCATTTTTACCTCATGGTTGCATTCTTCCTCCCCAGGGAGACTGGTTACTTTCTTGATGTCTGTCTTTGGTTAAGCCAGGTCTATTACTGACTCTTTAGGAAGGAGTCCAGGCCCTAGGCCACCACATTTCCTCATAATTAATTTCAGTCTATGCATTTTTGGCAAGAATTTCAAAGAAGTGACATTGTGGCCTTCTTAGTCACACTATAATACTTATAATAATAAGTATTAATATTCCCAAATAATGTTAATTTTTATCATTTGCTTATGTTGACATGGTCAGGATTCTCCACAGTGAAATTATTTTTACCTTGTAATTAAAATTAAGTTTTAGGATATATTTTTAAGACCAGACACATCTTGTTTCTCATTATTTTCACATGCTAATTTTAGCATCCACGTATGATTCATATCTGAAAGAATAAATACTTAGGTGCTTTTTCAAATAATTTATTTTTAGTCACCATTCATTCTACAAATATTAATTGAAATTCTACTATAAGGATGTCTTTCCCTTCTCCTATATCTATCTATCTATCTATCTATCTATCTATCTATCTATCTATCTATCTATCTATCTATCTATCTATCTATCACCTCTTATTATTTATTCATTCATTAATTTTCAAAATATATGTATGGTCTCATGGATAATTATTTCATATTATGGGTTATAACCCATTGTCATCATTATTTCTTTTATTCCTCAAATGCTTTCACAATTGGCCATTGGGAGACCCTTCAGGCTTGGTCCTTTCTAACCATGTGTCCTAAATGTTGAGTACTTCCTTACTTTCTGTCACCACAAGTTATTCCAGTCTCATCTTTGCCATGAATTCAGTCATCTCTTTAAGCACAACTGGGTCTTTCTACTTGAAAATGTTACTTGGAAGCCGTGATCTGAAAAGTAGGTAGATTTATGGCTTCCAAGTCGTATCTCTCCTAGAATCTCAGCAAATAGGTCAAGGAATGTATATTT
>PVIY010032661.1:0-12552 GCA_004026745.1 Myrmecophaga tridactyla
CCTAGGTTGTACCAAAGGACGTCATACCCAGGAGCCGGCATGCGCATTGGACCCAACTTCGCAGGGTCCCTCTCCTCCCCCAGAAACCCTTATCCATCTCTCCCCACCCCCCTCCTCCATGCAACCTGCCTGGGCCCCCAGACTGGTATTCGCTAAAGACATCCCGATTGATAAATTTCCCACCACAATAGGGTCTCCCGAGCTGTAACAGTGGCTACCATTGCAGTCTAAGCATTTGACGCTGCATTATCCTATCCAAGGAGGCTTCATACCCCCATCCGAGAAGGGAGGAAACTGAGGCGCCTGAAGTTAAGTTACTTGCTCAGTACGTGGCAGAGCTGGGGTTTGAACCCTGCCTTGCTGAGTTTCAAAGTTTGTGCTCTTCCTGCCCCACCCCCACCTATGAGGGCCCGGAGGGAATGCCCCCCCAGAGACCACCCCTCCCCCCCGGGGAGATGGCCCCTGAGCATGTAGATGCAGGGGAGCACAGGAGGATGCTATACTGCTAGAGTGTTGGGGTGGGGGTGGGACCTCAGGAGAGGAGACAGCTCTAGAACCTTCTAATCAGAGAGAACCAGGGATCTGGCCCTCCCTAAGCGTAGGACTGCAATCATGTTGCCATCACTCCTGCCGGACAGCCTCCAGCCCCTGCCTGAACACCACCCACAGATCTTTATGTCCTCTCTGGGCCACCCGGTGGCACCTAGGGCCAAGGCTCTGTCCTCAGGCAGAACCCTTCTCTGCAGCAGCTAACTCTTGTTCAACAGTTTAACTTCTTGAAAAATGCCTCTTCCTTTTTGTGCTTCAGAAGAAGAGAAGGCTGTGAAAGCCTTTCCATGCACTCTCAGACCTAGAGGGCCTGAAAGGTCATCTCTTGGGACCCCGGGGAGACTGAGATGGACTGAGGAAGGGGGTGGGTCAGGGCCCTGCATCTATTTAGGGCAGAGCCAATACAGTGGGGAGGGGTGAGCAGAGGGGGGCTCTCTGACCACCCCCTGCAGCTCTGGTTCATTTGGCACCTTCCAGAGGCTCCTGCCGCAGGACATCTGAAGCCCCTCCTGGCCTGGGTGCAGAATATACTCTCCTTGGGACTTAAGTTCCCTTCAGTGGAGGCTTGGGTCCCTGGCCCCCTCCCAACCTGCCCTGAAGCAAACAGAGAAATAAGTGAAAAATCTAACCCCTGCTTTATAGCTGAGGAGACTGAGGCTCTGAAAGCCTTTTATTCATCAATTCCTCCCCTCGCCATGGCCCTCTCCCACCTCCCCTCATTCCCAGCTGGGGCACCAGAGAATGTGGATTCTAAGTTTAGCTCATCAGTCCTTGTGGTGTGGTCTTAGCCCCATTGCTTGGCCTCTTTGGGTTTCCTTCTTGTAAAATGAGAATAGAATTGTGGGCTCTGCCCACCTCCCTCCCTGTGTGTGTACTTGGTCAAGTCCAGCAGGGGCAGGAAAAGTATTCTGAGAAGTGTAAAGAACTCTACAAATGCAGTGCCATCTGGAAAGACGGCGAGTAGGTGGCACTTGCGTCTCACACCTCTAAGAGGTTGGCTGGTCTCCCATACTAGACATCTCTGGACACAAAGGCACTCGAGGTCCCAGCGCCCAGCCTGGGGTGGGATCAGGAGGCATCTGGGTGGGGGTCTGCAATCCAGATGCCCAGGGGGATCTGGGGGTTGGGCCTGGGACCTGAGCATCCCTGGGGGGAGCTGGAAGCCGGTGAGTTGGGTGGGGAAGCAGCACTTTGGGAACCAGGCAGCCACTTCCTGCCAGCCTTGGGCAAGCAGATTCCCTCCAGCCTCAGTTCTGTGCCCCCAGATGCCTTCATTCAACTCAGGGTGGGAATCAGATACGGGTTTGCATCCTGGCTGTGCATTTACATGTGACCTTGGGTACCACCCTCCCTGCCCCTTCACCTCCGAATTGTCCTCAGGAAAACCAGCTTTGCTCACCTTACAGGAGCGCTGGGGGACCTGAGAGAAGAGTTGGGAATTTGTTCAGCCCGGTTTCTTTATGAAGATTCTTTTCTTTTCTTTCCCCTTAAAGGAGGAGGATATTGACCCCGGATGAGTGCTTTTATCAGCAGACCCTTTTTTGGGGGTGGGAGGGTGGGAGTGCATGGTCCGGGAATCAAACCCAAGTCTCCTGCATGGAAGGCGAGCATTCTAACCACTGAGCAGACCCTTTTATACACATACATTCTCTCCCAGACACCTAAGCAGTCCTGCAGATAGGCACAGGGTCAGGATTGCAAATAGATGGGGTTAAGATTGGTCCCCTTTGCCAGGTGGGGACCTGGGGGAGCAACCTCATTTGCCAAGGGAGGGGGCAGGCTTCAAAGCTGGGCTGTTTCCCAGGGCCAGTGCTGCCGGTGGGGTGAGCCCTGGGCAAACGCGGGGACTGAGGGAGAGAGCTCTGCAGAGTCACCTCACGGCTCCCTGCTTGTTAGTGGGCAGGGTTGGGAGACTGTCCCATAGGGCTGCTGCATGAGTTTCCTTGATCTATGAGGAAAGCAGGTTTTCCTGGCCTTGAAAATCCACTGTCTGTTAGTGGACTGCGGGATGTTAACTGTTTGCCCTAACTGGCATCTTCCCAGCCAAAGCTGGAGAACAAAGTCCCAGATTTTCTGAGCAGCAAAGGAACACAAGGTCATTTCACCTACGCCCTTGCCTCGGCTCCCTTTGCCAGGGAGGCCCAGGGTGGTCAAAGGACACAGACTTTGCAGTCGGACAGACCTGACTTCAATTCACAAGCCTTGCTCTGTGTCCTGGGGCAAGTTACCTCCCCTCTCTGAGCCTGGCACTCTAGCAGTGTCAGGAAGCTAATCTCCCCTGTATTGTCAGGGGTTCCTGAGGTCCGAGGTTATGAGACAGTGACATATATGCCTTCTGGGGGAAGGAAAACCACAAATCTTTGCTGAAGGCCAAATTCGAAGACAGCAAGGAACTTCCTGGCCCAATGTACCTTTCCTCCACTGGGCTGTTCTCCAGGTTTCTCTAGCCTGGCTTTATCCCAGCCCTCCCCCACAGACTGGAGGTTCGGTTCCTCCTCATTTAAATTCCCCAGGCAGGCCTTGAGTCGTTGCTGGGTGCAGGATGGAAAGGAGGCAACCTGTCTTTCGAGGCTGGCCCGGTGTGGGAGGCTGGGGTCTCCAGAAATCTTCCTCATCCCTTTAACCTCAATTGTAAATAGTCAGAAGGGGGGCCCTTTGTATAATCCTGAAACGAAAACAATGAAACCATTTCATTACAGGTGTGTGTGTGTGTGTGTGTGTGTGTGCAGGGGGAACAAAAAAGCACTGGAAACAAATGCTGGTGCTTTTAAAAAAACCCACTTAAAGATCTGCAGCCCCCAAAGACATTTCAAAGTTGTGTTCCTTGGCAAGGGACCCACTTAAAGCCAACAGGTACACTATTCTTCATTGGTGGAGTTGGGACATACTCACTGTAGGATGAGAGTTTCAGACAAAAAGGTAAAACCCACAACAGAAAAAAAATTGCTACAATTTTATAAGCGGTCACATCTTTCTTCAAAGGAACTCTTGACTGGTGAGAATTTCAGAATCCTTTCTGGCCTTGGGGGTGAAGGGAGTAGAGGTGTCACTGACATGCTCGAATACCTACTGTATGCCCAGTGCCACCAGAGGCTTTCCCTACAGCGGTTAAACTTCCCCCAACCCTATGAGTTCAGTGGTGTTACCCCTCATTTCGCAGTTAGGGAAACTGAGGCTTAGAGGTGGCGGGCCTGCCTTGCTGCACGCAGCCACACACTGCCTCGGCCAGGCTGGCTGTGTCCTCTCCCACCCACCTCCGCCTGCCCTGAACCTGACCATGTCCCCGGCCTGGGATTTATGGGGTGGGGAGGGATTTTTGGACGACATGGAGTCCAAACAGGCCAAGTCATACCTGTCCCCGGTCCAACCCTTAGTGCCTGAAGTTTGCCAGGATGGCTTCCATCCCAGCTTCTAAGAGATGCTGGAAGGGGCCTGAAGTAGGCCATGAAGTGGTGGGAGCAGCAGTGCCTGTGGCGGGGGGGGGAGCTGACACTGAGCAGCTACACACCAGCCTCAGCAGTCAGTGCTTTCCCGCTGTCATTTACCCCTTTTCACAGCTGGGGGTGGGGGGGTTGTGGGTCGGGGAGACTTGATTTGCCTAAGTCTGCCCTGCTGTTAAGTGGTGGAGCTGGAGTTTTAACATAGGTCTTTCCATATCCCTGTGCTTAACAGGAAAAACAGTACACCTGGCATAATCCTGGGCCTGCCTTTAACTCTGCATGGCCTTAGATGAGCCATTTCATTTCTCCAGCCCTCAGTGTACTCATCTGTAAAATGGAGCAGTATTATCTACAGCGAATTATGTGGTTATCTGTTTAATGTCTGTCTCCTTTGCTAGGCCAATCTCCCCAAGGGCCTGGGCTGGGTGTCTCTCTCCCCTCTGTGTTCCCAGAAACTGGCACAGCACAGAGCGTTCATGTCAATCATCTGATTTGCTCCTTTCCATAGCTGCGGTATGATATAAGTGTGTGTACCACCGTGCCCATTTTACAGATGACAAAGCTGAGGCTCAGAGAAGTGAAGCGATTTGCCCAAGGTAGTAAATGGTAGAGCCAAGACTCACACCCCTGTCTTCTGAAGCAGGTATGATTTGGGGCATTTCTATTGCAAGACAGGTTTTCATGGGGTGCAGAAAGGTAGGGCTGGGAATAAATTGAGTTCCAATAAAAATAACCATGTTATTTTTGTTTGCGCAGCTCCCTGTCCTTATAACCCCTCTGGCTGCAGCCACCAGGCCTCACTCAATCCCTCCCCTGCTGCCCCCAACCCTGTCCTTAACCTATGTCCTGTGTCCCCACCCTAGGACTTGACTCGGGTCACATCCGCGGCTCCGTCAACATGCCATTCATGGAGTTCCTGACGGAGGAAGGCTTCGAGAAGGGCCCTGAGGAGCTCCGCGCCATGTTTGAGACCAAGAAGGTGGACCTTACGCAGCCCCTCATTGCCACGTGCCGGAAGGGCGTCACCGCCTGCCACGTGGCCCTGGCCGCCTACCTCTGCGGCAAGCCCGATGTGGCAGTCTATGATGGCTCCTGGTCTGAGTGGTTCCGCCGGTCCCCCGTGGAGACCCGAGTGTCCCAGTGGAAGGGCGAGAAGGCCTGAGTGTGGGCCCCTCCTCCGCTCGCCCCTGACTCAGGCCAGTTTAGTGACCCCGGCATCACCTGCAACTGGTTCACACCTCTCTGGCAAAGGAGATTCACACTTTTAGAATTCCTTTGTAAAGCTCTCCCTTTCCCTAACAACACTGGAATAAACTCTGCTCTTTTTAAGAGGCTGTGTTTTTGATCCACCTGTCCTTGGGTTCCTCCTTGTCCTACCCTTCCATCTCCTTCAGACTCCTTGGATCCCACCAAGGGGAGAATTCCCCCACAGCAATCTCCACTGGGGAAGCTGCAGTGAGGAGATGACGTCATGACCTGGATCTGGAGCAGCCAGGAGTCCCGGGGTAGGTGGGGTCTGTCCCAGAGCATGCTGGGACCTCCCTGGAAGGCTGGGAAACCAAAGACATGGGAGCAGGGCTGGCCAGAGCACTAGCCCCTCCTGCTGTAGACCCAGTCCTCGGGGAAAGGCTACCCAATGAGTGTCAGAGAGCCACTAAGGCCTCTCCGAAGAGACAAGGCTCAGAAGTATGCTAAAGGAAGGTGGCCTCCCACTTTGGGTGCACTCTACTGGGCAACCAGGAGAGCCCTCTAGGAGAAAGATCCTGGGCTCTGGCAGCAGCAACCAGGAAGCTGCAGTGGAAGAAAGTAGCCTGCAGACTGCTCCAACGTGGCTGGATTCCGAGTTTCCCAGAAACAGTCTCTCTGAACCGTCCTTTGGGGTTACAAGATGCTTTTCAGGCCTCCTCTCCTGGGGATTCCTGGCTCACTGCCATCCAGGCTGCTAGGTTGTGAAGACAGGGTCCTTGAGAGGCAGGGACCACGTCCATCACTGATGTCCCCCAGCCCGAGCCCAGGCTCTGCGGTGAACGGGTGCTCAGTAGAAGCTGGAGAGACTGGAATGGGGGCTGGGGGCGTTGGGAGTTGGAGAAAGGCTGAGGCCTTTGCAGTCTGACGATGAGTGTGGTAGGGCAGGCTAGACAGCTGCCCCTTGCTAGCTCACAGGACTTCTCAGACCAGCTGCAGGTCCCCTATTAGAGCCTTGAGTCGAGATGGGGAGTGGGGCTGAAGAGCCAGCCATGGGGGATGATGACTTCACCTGCCCTTCCCACTCCAACAATTCCCAAGTTCACGCAGCCAATGCGCTCTCTGAGCACCCACTGACCTGGGCCCTGTTCCAGGCCCGGGGAACTCAGCAATGATCACAGCAGCCCATAGTCTTCCTCAAATGTGGTTTGCATCCTACTGGGGGGCAGGGGAAGAGATAGAAAGCAAATATGTACAGTATGTGAAAGTGCTATGTGACAAGGGCTATGGAAGAAAGGGCAGGGAAGGGCGCAGGGAGGGGGAGTTGGGTTAGGATGCTCTTAAACTCAGAACAGTCTGTGTTTTCTTTGGAGGGGAAGGAGGGGGCATGGGCAGGCTCCGGGAATCAAACCCGGGTCCCTGGCATGGCAGGCGAGAATTATTCCACTGAGCCACCGTTGCCCCGCCCTGTGTTTTATTTTTGTATTTAAAAAAATTTCTCAGCATTGTATCTTTTTGCTTTCACTCATTTTTGTTTTTTTTTAATTGGGTGATTCTTTTTTTTTAATTTTATATATTTTTATTATGAACAACAAGCAAGCATACAAGCATTCTTGACATGGTGTAAATCAGTGGCTCACAATATCATCACATAGTTGTGTATTCATCACCATGATCAGTTTTCTGAACATTTGCATCTCTCCAGCAAAAGAAAGAAAAAAGAAAAAGTTAAAAACTCATATGCCATACCCCTTACCACTCCCTCTCATTGACCACTAATATTTTAATCTATCAACTTATTTTAACCTTTGTTCCCCCTATTATTTGTTTATTTCTTATCCATATTATTTACTCATCTGTCCATACTGTAGATAAAAAGAGCATCAGACACAAGGTTTTCACAATCACACAGTCATATTGTGAAAGCTATATCATTATACAATCATGTTCAAGAAATATGGCTACTGGAACAGAGTTCTACAGTTTCAGGTACTTCCTTCTAGCCACTCTAACACACCATAAACTAAAAACGTGATATCTATATAATGTGTAAGAATAACCTCTCAACTCTGTTTGAAATCTCTCAGCCACTGACACTTCATTTTGTCTCATTTCTCTCTTCACCCTTTTGGTTGAGAAAGTTTTCTCAATCCCTTGATGTTGAGTACCAGCTCATTCTAGGATTTCTGTCCCACGTTGCCAGGGAGGTTTACACCTCTGGGAGTCATGTCCCATGTAGAGAGGGGGTGGGCAGTGAGTTTGCTTGCTGTGTCGGCTGAGAGAGAGAGAGGCTACATCTGAGCAACAAAAGAGGTTCTCTGGGAGTGACTCTTAGGCTTAATTTTAAGTAGGCTTGGTCTGTCCTTTGCAGGGTAAGTTTCATATGAAGAAACCCTAAGATTGAGGGCTCAGTCTATTGATTTGGTTGTCCCCACTGCTTGTTCTGAAACCATCAGCACTACCACAGCAACAGCAGAGGTAAATAATAAGGGGAGGGACACGAGTTAAGAGTTAGATTTCCTATTTGGTGAGGGTGTGTTTGTTACTTATCTTTCTCTTGGGTACAATGAAATTATCTAAAATCAAGAGTGTTGATGGACTGTGGACTTTGGGCACTATACATGATACCTGATGAATGCAGGTGGATGAAGGATGCACCGACTGAGAAATAGATTGGTGAACAACAGTATATACATATGATCGAAGGTTGTGCTGCTACCAAAAGGAACCAAGTCGTGAGGCGTGCAACCATGTGAATGAACATGTGGGACATTGATGAGGCAAAATAAGCCAGAAACGAAAGAACAATTATGGTATGGTCTCCTTTAGAAAATGCTTATAAGGAAATGGGGGCCTAAACTGTAAGCTCTTATAGCAGACACATTTGGTCCGGAGTGGTAAGTATTATTTTTGGATTTTGAGAGGCTGTTTTATACACACATAACCTGGTATTTAGAGATAAGAACAAAGCTGTTCGAGTGGGGATTAAAGTAATTCAGAACACAGTGGTAAGGAAGACATTGTCTGTATTTTAGACCACATATACTCTTTGAGATCAAAGGAAGAAAGGTTTATTTTGTCTGTAACGCAAAATTTAACTCAACCTGTCTGGATGGCTTATTTGAACAATTGGAACACAGGGAGCCCAGAATAAGGATGAGGGCCTTTAATCCTGTACTGCTAATGTAATGCCTGGATACATACTAGAATATGGTAAGCAGATAATCAAAAAGTATTGACAAAGTCCCTTGAGGGTTGGGAGAAAAAATATGGAACTATTAAACTTTATCACCAGGGAATCCCCTGATACTGTGTCAAACTTTAGGGACACCCAAATCAATAGGCCTTGATCTTGAGGCTTACTCTTTTTTTTAATTAATTTAAAAAACAAAAAAAAATTACAGGAAAGAAACACAAACATTCCCAACATGTGATCATTCCATTCTACATATATAATCAGTAATTCACAATATCATCACATAGCTGCAGATTCATCATCATGATCATTTCTTAGAACATTTGCATCAATTAGAAAAAGAAACAAAAAGACAACAGAAAAATAAAACAAAAACAGAAAAAAAACCATACACACCATTACCCCTTACTCCTCCCTTTCATTGATCACTAGCATTTCAAACTAAATTTATTTTAACATTTTCCCCCCATTATTTATTGTTATTCCATATGTTCTACTCATCTGTTGACAAGGTAGACAAAAGGAGCATCAGACACAAGGTTTTCACAATCACACAGTCACACTGTGAAAGTTACACCATTATACAATCATCATCAAGAAACATGGCTACTGGAACACAGCTCTACATTTTCAGGCAGTGCCCTCCAGCCTCTCCATTTCCTCTTGGATAACAAGGTGATATCTACTTAATGCGTAACAGTAACCTCTAGGATAGCCTCTCCGCTCTGTTTGGAATCTCTCAGCCATTGACACTTTGTTTGAGGCTTACTCTTATGAAGCTTATGTAGGTAGCGGAGAAGCTTAGCCTACCTATAGGTGTGCCTAAGAATTACCTCTGGAGAACCTCTGTTGTTGCTCAGATGTGCCCTCCCTCTCTCTAAGCCCAACTCTGCAAGTGGCACCATGGCACCTGGCACCGTGGGATCAACAATTCCATCCTGACCAAAAGGGTGAAAAGAAATGTAACTAATAGAGTATCAATGGCTGATCAGTGAGCCCACAGGCCAGCGGCTCTTCACCCCGCAGGGTGCTGGGTTCCCGGGCACGGCGGAGGCTCCCGGAGGATGTGAAGGGTGTAGAGGCCTGGCTCCAGCTGCAGCTGCGGGGGCAGGATGATGAGAAAGCCCCCACCCCAGGGGTCTTCAACCACCAAAAGCCAAGTTCAGGAGGGAGGGTCATGACACTCAGGGGTTGGGGAAGGACACTTGGATGACCCAGGCAAGGGGTGGCTTGGGGGCAAGGCATCTCTGGAGGTTGCTCTTATGTAAGCTTCAGGTAGACCTTGCTACCTATCATAACCTGCCAACCCCCAATCAGGACCATTCCAGCCAATCCTAAAGAACACCTAGGGCAATATATAAGATTATACAAAGGTTCCATGAACTAGAGTAACTTTCCAGAAACCTACAACCTCCAGATGGTTCCCTGGACCAGATAAGTCCTGAAACCTAGAGGGCCCAACCTCTCCAGAATACCAGCTAGTTCCATCTCCCTACCCCATATTATTGACAGTCCCTTCCAACATAAAAAATGTTAGAATGGCCATAGCCCAAATACCCCTAAAGAGAAGGACAGAAAGATCAAAGGTGATGGTGGAGTTATACATAAAAGATAATATTTAACAAATGAATATGATTGCTGAATCATTAAATTGATATCTCTTTTAGTCTCCAGTATATTAGAGCAGCTAGAAGTAAAAACCTAAAATTGTGGAATTGTAACCCACGCCAAACTCTGAATTCTGTTCCACAACTAATTGTGGTGCTGTTTTTTGAAATTTATTGCTTTTTTTATATACATGTTATTTTTTCACAGACAAGAAAAAAAAGTCAATTGTGATGATAAAAAAATATTTGTTTTTTCTAGCCTCCTATATTCTAGAGCAGCTAGAAGGGAAAATCTGAGAGGATTGTGTGGTAGCCCATGACAAACTGGGATCTGTCCTATAACTACTTGTTGAAGAGTGCTTTGAAAACTACTGCTTTTTTCTTACTTTGCTTTGTTTATATGTTATATTATACAATAAAAAAAGTTAAAAAAAAACAATGGCTGTTCAACACAAACAATGAACTCTAATCTAAAACATGGATTAGAGTTCCTAGTACAATTATAAAAATATTCTTTCATCAACTAGCACAAAAGTACCACATTAATGCAAGGTGTTAATAATGTGGGGTGGGAGGGGGGTGTGTTCTATGGGAACTGAATTTTCTGCATGATTTTTCTGTAAGCTGACAACCTCTCTTATAAAAAAAAATGTGATTAAAAAAAATGGTGGCCTGCGCAGGTAACATTTGACTAAAGTTCTCAAGAACGTGAAGGAGTCAGCCATGCAGATACCTGGGAAAGGAAGGTTGCTGCAGAGGGAACAGCCAGTGCAAAGGCCATGAGGTTGGACTTGGTTTGGTATGATCAACAAACAGTAGAGGCCAGTTTTACTGGGCAAAGGCACAAGCAACAGAGTTCAAAGGAGCTGATATCAGAGAAGTGAGGAGGGCAGGCCAGCCAGCCCTGGGACTGGCCTTGCAGATAAATGGAATGACCTTAGCTTTCACTCTGATCCAGATGGGAAGTTACTGATAAGTCCTGATTAGATGTGTGACACAGTTCAACATAGGTCTGAACAGGATCCCCTGGCTGCACAGGTGAGAAAAGACTATAAGAGGGTGGGTTGGGTGACCTCTAATGTACAGCCCTGGTCCTTGCCTCATGGTGTTCATGGCCTTGTTGGATTTCCTCCCTGTGAGTGTGGGTGGGACCTGTGACCTGCTTTCAACTAATAAAATATGGCAAAAGTCATGAGATGCCACTTGTATACTTACAATACAGAAGACTGTCAGCCCAGTCTTGCAAGGAGACTCTGTCCTTTGCTGGCTTTGATAAAGAAATGCTCATGTTGGTGAAGCTCATTGCTTTAATTTCCTGGACTGCTCAAACAAAGACCATGAAGTGGGTCGGTTTAAACAACAGAAGTTTATTTGCTCATGGTTTGAGTCCGGGAAAAAGTCCAAATCAAGGCACTATCAAGGTGATGCTTTCTTCCCAAAGATTGTAGCTTTCTGGGGCTGGCTGCTCGCCTTTGCTATATGGCAGGGCACGTGGTAGCCCCTTCTGGCCTCTCTCTTCTCAGGGTCTGAGGACTACAGCTTCTAGCTGCTCCCTCTGTGGCTTCCTCCCTGTCTGTGTGAATTTCATCCCACTTGTAAAGGACTCTACTAATAGGATGATGACCCATCCTGATTGCGGTAGGTCACACCTTCTTAATTGAAATAACCTCAACAAAAGGTCCTACTTACAATGGGTTCCCACCCATAGGAAGGGATTAGATTTAAGGACAGGTTTTTCTGGGGAAAGTACAGCTTCAAACCGTCACATAGCAAGGAACTTGAGAGCAGCCTCTGGCCAACAGCTAACAAGAAACTGAGGACTTCTTTCCAATTGACTGAAAGCAAGTGCATTTCACTAGCGACCATGTGAGTCTGGAAGCATAATCTTCCCCAGTCAAGCCATGGATGAGACCGCAGCCCTGGCCAATGCCTTGGTTGCAGCCTTCTCAGACCCTGAACTGAGAAGTCAGCTAAATTGTGCCTAGACCCCTGATCTACAGAACCTATGACTTAATAAATGTGCATTAAGTCACTAGTTTTGTGCTAATATTACTCTGCAGCAGTAGATGTCACAGAGAACAAAGAGCAAAAACAGGGGGGCAAGTGAGAAGGCAACCGTGTTACCCAAAGCAAGAGAGGGTGGTAGCTTGGGCTACAGGATGGGGAAGCAGGGAAGATGTGAAGGTGGAAGAAAAAAATCCAAGTCTGGTGTCTTTGGAAGGAATTGCAGATGGATTGCTTGTGGGGTTTGCCAGGCAATGTGCTAACTTACCTTAATCCTTGTAGGTAGATTATATTACTATTTCACATACAAAAAAATATTCAACGAAAGAACTTGGACAAAGTTGGTCATTTAATAAGTGGCAGGCCCAGACTCTGAAGCCCCTAGGCTTAACCATCGTGTTCTCTGCCTCCCGGGGAGATCTTAGAGGCTGGGCATGCCAGTAGTCATTCTCTATAGCCCCCACCCCTGTCCCTGCCCTTGCTCCTACTAAAAAGTAGCCAGACAAGACAAGAGCTAGGGCTGGCCTCATTTCCACTCTTAATAAAAGAAGCCTCTTAACTTTGTCCATCT
>PVIY010032661.1:12652-28894 GCA_004026745.1 Myrmecophaga tridactyla
CCTCTGCCTATGGTCCCTGATCCCTCTGCCTAAGGTCCCTGATCCCTCTGCCTATGGTCCCTGATCCCTCTGCCTAAGGTCCCTGATTCCTCTGCCTATGGTCCCTGATCCCTCTGCCTAAGGTCCCTGATCCCTCTGCCTATGGTCCCTGATCCCTCTGCCTATGGCTTGAACAGCTCTGAGTGCATCTCTCCCTCCAGGCTGTTCCCTCCTATGACCTACATTTATGTTCTTCAGCACATCTATGCCTTTAATATTCTAGTCATTTCTTTTAAACTCCTGCTCATCCTTCAGGATCCATCCCAAATTGCCCTTCTGTGAGCCTGCCTTCTTTTCCCTGTGCAGAGTTCTTCACTCTCTTATTCCTTTGTACTCTCAGGAAGTTTCTTTGCACATGATCATATCTGAGCCCTCCCTTTATCCATTGTCTGGCACACAATCTGGACTGTGGTGGATGCTTGGTGAATATTTTATGAATGGATTGGTGAATATTTTATGAATGGATGAGAGAGGGGACAAATGCACAAAGGTCTCTCCTCCCCTTAGTGCTCTCTTTCACCTGGCCTCTGTCCTCTAGGGGTGCACCTAACAGCTATCCGAGGTAACAGAGCCCTGTGTACAATGATTGCCACGGCAACTCCAATGAGCAGCAGGGTAGGACTACTCCCTAGCAAACAGCTATCAGTCTTCACCAGCAGTTCTGCAGTGCAGATCAGCACTCCTGGGCTTCAGTACACACCAGAGTGGTTCAGATGTTAGGAAAGAGATTGCAGCAGTGCAGCAGGGACGTGTGAGGTGGGCCAGGGGTCTTCCAGGACGCAGGATATGCTATTTCTTCTCCCCACTCAGAACAGCTTGTGAGTGAAGAGGACCCAGGCCGCGACTGGACCTATCCACCTCCCCCCCCACCTTGATCGACGTCTCTTGGGACCTTTCACTCCAGGTCAGAAACTGACTGTGAGCCCAAATGTCTGTTCAAGCTGGTCCAGGTGACTCTGGGCTGGTGGTGCCATTGGGACCAACAGGGATCTGGTGTGGGCAGTACAGAACACATTGGAGACAAATTGTACCTTGGCCCACACCTGTGGACCAGGGCATTAGCAGAAAGTTAACTTGAAAGACAGAGTATGTGGGGCCCAGTATCAGCTCCATGTTGGGTGAGATCCTTTTTCTTTTCTGAGCCTCAGTTTCTCTACCTGGGAAAGAGGGTGAGTTAATACATTTCCTGCATATCTCACTGGGTATTTGTGAAGATGGACTAACCTGCTAGATGTAAGAGTTCTTGGCATATGAGTTGCATTTTGTATCTATTTCTGCATAGCAAATCACCTCCCAAAAGTAGTAGCTTAAAACAATAGCATTTATTATTTCATGGTTTCTGTGGGTCAGGAATCCAAACCTATCTTAGATGGATCCTCATTCTCAGGGTCTCTCATTAAGCTGTCATCAGCTGTGGCTCAACTAAAGAAGGACCCACTTTCAAGGATCCATGTGGCAGGATCTCAGCCTTGTGGGTTGATGAACTGAAGGCCTCAGTTCCTCACGAGCTGTTGGCCAGGAGACCATCCTCAGTTCTTTGTCTTGTGGGTGTCTCTGTAGGGCAGCTCACATCATGAAATCTGGGTTCCAATATAGCAAGTGAACTGAGAAGAGCCACAGAAAGTGTGAAGAAGACAGAAGTCAAGGTCTTTTAAGACCTGACCTTGGAAGAGACATGCCACTACTTTTGCTATAAACTATGGGTTTAAAGCAAGGAAGTAGTCTGGCCCACACTCAAGGGGAGGGAATTACACAAGTGTATGAACACCAAGAGGCAGGGATCATGGGCACCCATGTCAGAGCTGCCTACCACAGTCTGCCCTCTAACCCCCATGATACACATTCCTTCTACATTCAAAGTACATTCATCCCCTTTCAAGATCTCCTGAAGTCTCAACCCATTTCAGCATAAGCTCAAAACCTAGAAGCTCACCAATATATCAGGCCCAGGCATTGATGAGGCTCTGTTCTAGTTTGCTAGCTGCCTGAATGCAATACACCAGAAACAGAATGGCTTTTAAAAAGGGGAATTTAATAAGTTGCTAGTTTATAGTTTTAAGGCCGAGAAAATGTCCCAATTACAACAAGTCTATAGAAATGTCCAATCTGAGGCATCTAAGGAAAGATACCTTGGTTCAAAAAGGCCGATGAAGTTCAGGGTTTCTCTCTCAAGTGAGAAGGCACATGGTGAACAGAGTCAGAGTTTCTCTCTCAGCTGGAAGGGCACATGGCGAGCATGGTGTCATCTTCTAGCTTTCTCCCCTGGCTTCTGGTTTCATGAAACTCCCCGGGAGGTGTTTTACTTCTTCATCTCCAAAGGTTGCTGGCTCATGAACTCTCTGCTTTGTGGTGCTTCAGCATTCTCTGCTCTCTCTGAACTTCTCTCATTCTACAAAATGTCCCCCCTTTTTTAGGACTCCAGAAACTTATCAAGACCCAACCAAATGAGTGGAGACATGTCGTCACCTAATCCAGCTTAACAACCACTCTTGATTAAATCACATCTCCAGGAAGATGATCTAGTTACAGTTTCAAACATGCAGTATTGAATAGGGATTATTCTGCCTTTATGGAATGGGATTTAGATTAAAGCATGGCTTTTCTAGGGGACATACATCCTTTCAAAGCAGCACAGGCTCCTTGGGTATTGTTCCTTGGGTACAGCATCTTGAATACAGTTCTCCATCTGTAGATCTTTGAAACTATTTGTCCCTAACACACTGAACATACAATGGTTGAACAGGCATAGGATAAGAGCCATAGTCATTCCTATTCAAAAATGAGGAAAATGGGAAATACAAAGGAGTTACTGGTCAATAGCAATAAAGTCAAGGGTATTATTGCCAACCTTTTGCTAAAGCCTTAGAGACATCGAAGGTTAAGAGTATGATTCAGCCACCCCAATGGCCCTTTAAAGAGCTAGAGTGTGCCCCACATATCCTCTCAATGGAACAGAGGGCCTCTAGGGTGTTTTCCCTCAATAGGAGTCCCAAATAGAAAATGGTGTGGCTTTTGTCCAATGGCGTGAACTCTTAAAAATTTCCCGTTTTTTGAGAAAACTGTATCAGTAGACCCTGTGAAGGGACTCCCAGAGGCAGCAAAGAACAGCCCCTTCCTTCTTTTCCTCAGTATTGCTTTGGTCTCCAGACCCACTGTCCCAGCCCTGAATTCCTGAGTGCATTCTGTTTGAAGACAAGAGAAATGGAGGGGTTGGGGTGAAAAGGATAAAGTACAAAATGAAATGAGATCATTGGGCCTCCAAATATAATTGGCAGAAAAGTATGCTGAGAAAACTACTCAGCTGCAAACACATGCTACTTGTCCTTAAGAGCGAGAGAGAGTAGAAGCAAGAGTCCAAGAGGCAGAGCTGAGAGACATGGAGAATTATGCTCAGGTTTTGCAACCTAATCATGGAACTTTCAATATTTACGTGACTAGATTTCAGAATTGCTATGGACCAGCATCACGTTACTGCAAGATGTTAATAATAGGGGAGTTATCTGGGAACTCTATTTTCTGTATGATGTTTTTGTAAACCTACAACTTCTCTAATAAAAAAATTATATTAAAGAAATTCCAGAAAGCCTAAATAGGTAAAATAAGAGACTATGACTAAGAAAATAATCACCTGGGAAAAAGAAGCACAAACATGCTAGCTACAGGTTTTGAAGATGCCAGAGCTGCCCTTCAAATTTGGCCCAAAGGCCCATTCCTCCAAGAGTGAGGTTGCACCAGACCATGGGTTCTTACTCTTGCCTGTCCTCCATCTTGTCCAAGCTGGTTCCTGTCCCTTGACCTTGAATTTCTAGCCAGTAAAGTAGACGCAATCCTATTAAGGAGGCAGATCATTGCCAGCACGGGAAATGGGTGTTTTTTTTGTGTGTGTATGGGGGTGGGGGAAAAGACCCCACAGCCAGGGGCCTGCTGGTGGAGGAGGAGGAGATGGAAGGAAAAGATTGTGAAGGAGGAAGAGGAGCCTGGGGTCCCAAGGCTGTTTGAAAAAGCCCTTTAGGACACTGAGGTGGGGATGTCTAGGGAAAGGGGAGCCTACAGAGGTCCAGAAGGCAGGCCCCACTGCCAGAGGTGATGGGTAGATGGAGCAGGGGGCTTTGCTGGTCTGGGCAGTGCCAGAAAGCACTCAGTTATAAGAACCTGTTCCAGAGCAGACGCCCCTGCCTCCCTGTTCAGCTCATCCTCATCCTCTGAGACCGCGTGTGTCATCTGAGATAATAGAATGTGTTTCTTTGTCTACAGGACTAAGCTTGAAATTACCTGTCCCAGAACGAGAGTCAATGGAGCTGGGCCACAGACCAGGTAGGGTGGGTGGACCAGGACCCTGTGGAGGGGCAGCAAGGAACAGCCCCTTCCTTCTTTTCCTCAGTCTTGCTTTGGTCTCCAGACCCACTGTCCCGGCCCTGAATTCCTGATGCATTCTGTTTGAAGACAGAAGAGAAATGGAGGAAAAGGATTATTTCTAAGCCCTTGCAATTGTGCCAAGCCTGGGGCTTATGACCCCAATACGGTCCCCACCTAAGGGGTCACAGAGTTAGAGGGGATATGGTGACACCCCCACCCACCCGTGTGCATCAGAAGGGCATGGTGCTTTGTGGAGAGGAAAGAAATTCAACATGGCTGGAGGCTGGGAGAGGGACAGAGGGTCGTGAGAGAGGAGGCCCCACCAGGTCCTGGGCTGAATCCCTGAGGGTGGGGTCTGCTCTGGGGTCAGCTCTGAGAAGGATCCTCACTGCTGGCAGGCCAGCAGTGGGTGGCTGAGGCCGGCAGAGAGGCTGGGGGAGAGGGGATTCCCGTGAATTGAGGACGAGTCTCTTGCTGGGAGCTTTATCAAATGACCTGAATGACCTGGGGCCCTTGTCAAACACCCGGATTCCTCACCTCCCATCCCAGATTCTGCTACGGCAGCTCTGGGAGGGGCCTGGGAATCCATATTTTTAACAAGTACCCTAGGTGATTCTGATAGAAGGCGAAGTGTAGAAAACTCTGATTATTCAATTGTCACTCTAGTCATGTGAAATAGGATTCACTCTGCCCTCCTTACAGCTTAAAGAATGGCGCGGATGCAAGGCGGAGTTGCAGTGGGATTCCTGGAATGCAACATGCAGGCAGCCATTCATTCACTCAACAAACATATAGCTCCGAGAGGACAGAGATGGTCCTCTCCCTAGTGCCTGGCACAGCACCTGACACACTGCAGATGTTCAGCAAATGAATAGATGAATGTAGTAGCGGCTCTGAGTCCTGCCATCAATGTGCTCCTCACCCCCAGGGGCAGGCCGAGGGCGAGGGAGGAGACAGCCAGGAGCAAAGCCCAGGGAGAAGTGGGGAGCACCACTCCTGAAGTCCCGAGCCCCGAACGCTGTGGGGCTCTGGGAGGATCCCACCCCTTGCGCTGGGTCTGGGTCTCTCCAGCAGCAGGCCAAGGGTTCCTGATTGGGCAGATGGGAACTGAGCAGTGCCCTTCCCACCCTCTGCCCCCACTCTTCTGTGAAAGTCCCCCCACTCTGCACGGTCCCCAGCCCTTGGGCGGCTTTGGTCTTCCCTGCAGCCGTCCCTCTGCTAGGCTGCCAGCTTCCTGGGACAGAACCCAGGACCAGGGAAACCTGTCTCCGGAAATGGATTCACCTCTGCCTTTTCTGTAGGGGACAAGGGGAGACAACAGGGTGACACTGTCTGGTTTGAGCTTGCTGGGACAGTGGAGGTGCAGGGGAATTTGAGCAGGAAGAGGGCAGGCTTGGGTCTCAGGTTTCTCCATCTCCCACTGCTCTGGGGAAGGGTCTGCAGCCCCCCTCGGGGTGGGCAGGAGGGGCTCTGCCACAGCACCACCCCTTAATCACAGTTATGGAAAGCCTGATGGCCAGTGAAGCCTGGTGCTCCAGGCTGCCTCTTCTGAAAAAGAAACCTGGACCCAGCTGAAGGACCACTAATGAAGCGGGGGCTAGGATCCTGTGCGGGCTGAAGGGAACGTTAGGTCTCTACCCGCTGCCAGGAGTAGATCCTCAAGGCATGCTGTTGTCTTTTTTAACAGCATGTTACAAAACCATATATAGAATTTGATGCCATTTACAAACAGAAGCTAAACCCAAACTATGTTTCAAGAGGGCCTGAGGGGCTGTGTTCTCTCTGACTGGAGCCAGGGGAGGGTGCAGAGAATGACATGGTGGCCCCGGGGAAGCTGTGGGCGCTGGGCTCCTGGCAGGCTGGGAGCCCTTGGCAGGAGGGTGGGTGACAGGAAGGTTGCTGATGAGGTGGGGATCTTGGAGCACGGAGGAGGGGAGCAGGAGGTGGGGAGCTGTCATGAATGGGGGAGGGGGGCAAGAGCTAGGGTCCCGATCCCACTCTGGCCCTTTCCAGTTGTGTATCATGGTCAAACCCAGGAACGGCCTCTGCAGCCTCCATGGCTGCCAATTCCTCCACCCGCTGGATTGTTGACTATAATTTCACCAAGACAAAGTATTTTTTTCTGTAGTATTTTGTCAGTATGGCGGGGAAAGGAACTAATCAAATGTTGCTAGAGACACTGAAGCACAGAGAGGTCGTTTCTCTTGCTCAAGGTCACACAGGCTGGACAGGCAGGCTTTGGCTACAGCTCCTATTGTTAAAAGTGACGTGGGATTCCACAGTGACTGCTTCTGTGCTGCGGGGGTTCGGCAGACTGAAATAACTTCTCCCTCTGCCTCTCTCTTGATTTCCCACTCCCACCTCTGACTCCTGTGCTTGCTCTCTGTCCCCATCTCCTTGTCATCTTGGCTTCCCAGGGCTCCGTGTCTGTCTGTCCTCCCCCACCTCCAGCTCCGTGGCCCCCTCCCTGCCCTCCACTTGCTGAGTTGGTCTGCCTGTCTCCCTGCCCCCTCCCTGTCTCTCTTCCCCCTTCAGGTACCACCACCTTGACCAGGACCCACCTGAATCGCAACAAGGAGGGCCGGCAGGATGCAGAGTCCTACAGACACGCCCGCAGCCCCCCAGAATCCTCGCAGGCGCCCCTGTCCCGGAGGGGCAGCACCGGAGGTAGCCAGCTCGGGTTGGGGCGCCTGGAGGAGATCCGGCCTCCACCCCCCACGGCCGTCAGCAGGGACGCCCTGGGGGTGGACCCCCAGCCTGGGCACCTGAAGAAGGGGGACCCCAGGCCCTCCTCGCGGGAGAACTGGGCCTCCCGAGATGGGGCTCAGCCATGCCAGGGGACCAAGAAAGCCCCCAGCTTGGCGGCCCAGGACTGCAGGGTCCCACCCAGGAGCTGGGAGAAGAAAAGTGTCATTCCTGACAACATTCGCCACAAGTTCGGGAGTGCCGTGGTGGGCCAGCTGGTCTCTGAGGAACAGGTGCGTGGGGGGGGCGGCGAGCGCAGGGTGGCCCAGGGCGAGGACCCAAGAAGACCCTGCCCTCCCGTCCATTAGAGATTCGAGACCCAACATTTAGTCTGCGTGGGCCAGGCCCTGTTGAAACCTTTCACACCTGGCAACCCATTTACTCTGCCAGCACCCCTAGAAGGAAGGTATTATTATGCCATTTTATGGATAAGTAACCTAGCCAAACTGGCCCAGTTACGTGAGACCAGCCTCCACGCTGGGTCTGTAGGGCCTGCAGCCCTGGCCCTGCCTGGACGCCCTCAAGCTGAACGTGTGTGGGCGCTGAGAAGGGGGCAAGTCCCCGTCCTCGCCGAGGCGGGTCCCCCTTTATTAAATGGCAGGAATGATATTGCCCGACAAGGACCCTACCCAGTGCTGCATGTCATAGATGCTCAAAGCGTGGAGGAGGTTTCCTGCTGGCTCCGGCCCCCATGCTCCCAGCCCACGGGGTGGGGGAGGAGGGGGTGGAGGGACATTGGGGTTCTCCAGGCCCCGGGGAGGGCTGCAGGCTAAGGAAAGGGGGGCAGGGAGTGGGGAGGGCAGGGCCACGGAGGAGTTAGACGGAGATGGGGGACCTGACCCTGCTTTCCCTCTCCGTCCCTCCCCCCCCTTCAGGCTCGAAAGGCCGTCGGTGACATGGTGGAGGGCCAGAAGAGGCCCAGCCCCTGGCCCAGCCGGACCCGGAGCCCCACGGGACTCTCCTCCACCTTCTCAGACTACTATGACCTGGGCTACAACATGCGGTCGAATTTGTTTCAAGGTCAGGCCAAAGGGCAAGTGGGTGGGCTGTGAATGCCCTGTGTGTTCAAGGCGCCGGTCAGGGGAAAGGCCTTTGCGGTCTGAGCATCAGTTTCTCAGCCACCAGGGGAGGCACTCATTTCCTGGTCATGGGGGCGGCCTCTGTGCCAAGGCCTGTGCCTAGGACGGGGAGTGTCCCGGCCCCTGGGCAAGTTTTCAGTCCTGGGTGGAAGGTCCATCCTGGTAGGGGGTCAGCTGGACACCGCTGTTTTTTTTTTTCTTTCAGCTATTTCTGTGTTTCTTTTATTTTTTATTTTTAAGCATTTTTTATTGTGAAATATAAAATACATACAAAAAGTGAATAAATTTCAAAGTACACTTTAACAAGTAGCTATAGAACAGATTTCAGAGTTTGGTCTGGGTTACAGCTCCACAATTTTACATTCTTCCTTCTAGTAGCTCCAAGACACAGGAGACTAAACTATCATGATTCAGCAGTTATATTCGTTTGTTAAATCCTATCTTCTCTGTTATAACTCCACGTTCTTCTCTGATCCTTCTCCCATTCTTTATGGGTATTTGGGCTCTGCCCATTCTAACTTTATCATGTGGGAAAGGGCTGCCAATAAGATGGGATAGGGGCTGGTACTAGATGACATTCTTGGACAGGCTGGCCCATCTGGGTTTCAGGACTTATCTGGCCTAGGAACTATTTGGAGGTTGTAGGTTTCTGGAAAGTAATCATAGTGCATGGAACTTTTGTGGAATCTCAGATGGAGATCTAGGTGTTCTTAAGGGTTGGCAGTAATGGTTTTAGTTGGAGTTTGACAAACTATGGTAAAAAGCAATAACTAGCTGAAGCTTGCCTAAGAGTAGCCTCCAGAATAGCCTCTCGACTCTATGTGAACTCTCTCACTCACTGATATATTATTTTGCAACATTTTCCCCCCTCTCACTCAGGATGGTGGTGTTAATCCCATGATTCCAGGGCCAGGCTCATCCCTGGATTTCATATCCCTCACTGCCAGGGAGATTTCACCCCTGGATGTCATGTCCCATGTAGGGAGGAGGGTAATGACTTTACGTGCAGAGTTGGTGTACATCTGAACAACAGAAGACGTCCTCTGGAAGTAACTCTTAGGCATAACTATAGGTAGGCTTAGCTTCTCTGCCTCATAAATAAGCTTCACAGGAGCAGGCCTCAAGATCAAGGGCTTACCTACTGACATGAGAGTCCCTAATGTTTGAGACAGTGTCAGCGGTTTTCCTGGTGGTGTAAAGCTTAATAGTTTCATATTTTTAATACTATCCCTCAAGAGACTTTGCCAATACTTTCTAACTAACATATTCTGGGATGTATCTGGGTATTCCATTAAGCTATAGAGAATTACAAGCCCTCATTCCCATTTTTGGCTCCATGTGTTTGCATTGTTTAAATGATCTATCCAGACAGGTTGAGTTAGATATGTGCTACAGAAAATTTAGGTTTTGAATAAAATAAACTTCTTTTCCCTTGGTCTTACACAGTACGTTAAGTTCTAAAATATGGACAATGTCCTCTTTACCCTGTATTCTGATCCACCCCAGTCCCAACCTTATTGGCCTCATTCCCATCTCCAACTGAAGCCCAATCTCTCCTTCAGTTTCTTTCACAGTTGTTGCATGTGGCAATGCCGACCCTCAGACCTGCAGAACTCCTACTCTGGGTGTCAGGTGTCACTCAGGCACCCAGAGTTCCAGGAAAACATCAGATTAGATATTCATTGCACAGCATCTCAAAATCCAGAAATGCCAACCACAGCTCGGGGCTAAAATTTGGCTGCTGTAAGAGCTTACAGTCTAGGCCCCAATTTTCTTACAAGTATTTTCTAAAAGAGGCTATACAGTATTTGCTCTTTTGCTTCTGACTTATTTGCATCACATAATGCCCCCCAGATTCATTCACAATGTTGCATGCCTCATGTCTTTGTTCCTTTCTGTAGCTACAGTATTCGATAGTATGTATACAACACAGTTTGCCATTCTACTCAGTCAGTGTATCCTTCAGCCACCTCCATCCATTGGGCATCATGTTTAATGTCCCAAGTCAATAACCCATGTCTCACATTATCCTCATTTAGTTGTACAGTCATCAATACTCTAAATTTTAGACAATTGTTTCCAAGAGAAAAATAACTGGTAAACACACCCTTACCAAACAGAAAATCCCCCCTTAACCCTTATCCTTCCCCTTGCCCCAATTATTTACCCCGGTACTGCTATTACTGCTGATGTCTTCCTGTTAAACACAAAACATAGCATGAACTTGTAGTTTTCCCCCAACACCCCAATATTATTTACTCTTTGTACAAGATTCATACTTTTGAAGTAGTTCATGCAAGAACTTTATATTTGTAGTGTTAATCTAGGGGCTACATGTCTCCATACCACCCCTTTCAATCATGTTCACCTTCAATATGGCAATATTACTTATAGATCCACTAATGAACTGTGTTCACTTCTATCCATTCCCTTATATTTAAGCTCAACCTCATTAGCTAACTGTTCATGCATCTGTAGCGTCTGTGTATCTCCAGGTCCCCTATGTTCTGTATTACAAGCCTCTGAGTTTACCTTTACTAAAGTCATAAAAGTGAAATCATATAGTATCTAAACTTTTGAGTCTGGCTTATTTCCCTCAGAATTATGTCCTCAAGATTCTTTCATGTTGTCAAATGCTTCAGGACATCATTTCATCGTATTGCTAATATTTTATATGTGTATACTACATTTTGTTTTTCCACCCATCTGTTGATGGGTATTTGAATTGTTCCCACCTTCTGGCAGTCGTGGATAATGCTGCTGTTGAACATTGGTGTGCAAATGCCTGTGTCACTGCTTTCAGCTCTTCTGGGTATATACCAAGTAGTGGTATTACCGGGTCATAGGGCAACTCAATATTTAGTTTTCTAAGGAATTGCCAAACTGTCTTCGATATAGCAGCTGTACCATTATACATTCCCACCAGCAGTGCATGAGTGTCCCAGTTTCTCCACATCCTGTCCAACATTTATAGTTTCCTGTCAGTTTAACAGCAGCCATTCTTATGGGTGTGAGGTGGTATCTCATTGTCGTCTTGCTTTGCGTTTCCCTTATAGCTAATGAAAACGAGCATCTCTTCATGTGCTTTTTAGCCATCTCTATTTGCTCTTCAGAAAAATACCTATTCATATCTTTAGCCCATTTTATACTTAGGGTGTTTGCTCTTTTGTTGTTGAGTTGTATGATTTCTTTATGTCTACAGGATATCAAACCTTTATCCAATATGGGATTTCTAAATGTTTTCTCCCGTTGAGTTGGCTGGCTTTTCACTTTTTTGACAAAATCCTTTGATGCGCAGAAGCATTTGATTTTGAGGAATTCCTCTTTATTTTTCTTTTGTTGCTTGTGCTTTGGGTGTAAAGTTTAGGTAGCTACCTCCTATTACTAGGTCTTGAAGATATTTCCCTATATTTTTTCTAGAAGCTTTATGGTATTGGCTCTTATATTTAGGTCTTTGATCTACTTTGAGTTAATTTTTGTGTCGGGTATAAGGTAAGGGTCCTCATACATTCTTTTGGCTATTGATATCCAATTCACCCATGCCCGTTTATTGAAAAGACTATTCTGTCCCAGTTCCGTGGATTTGGGGACCTTGTCAAAGATCAATTAACCAAAGATTTGGTGATCTATTTCTGCACTTTTCTTTTTTTTTTTTTTTTTTTTTGGATGGGCAGACTTGGGAACTCGAACCTGGGTCTCTGGCATGGCAGGCAAGAACTCTGCCTGCTGAGCCCCTGTGGCCCACCCTATTTCTGCATTTTTGATTTGATTTCATTGGTCAATACTTCTATCTCTGTGCCAGAACCACACTGTTTTGATCACAGTGGCTTTATAGTAAGCTTTAAAATCAGGAAGTTTTAGTCTTTCTACTTCATTCTTCTTCTTCTTTTTTAAGATATTTTTAGCTATTTGAGTTCCCTTTCCCTTACAAATGAATTTGATAGCTAACTTTTCCAAGTCTTCAAAGTAGATTGTTGGAAGTTTGATTGGTATTGTGTTGAATCTGTAGATTAATTTAGGTAGAGTTGACATCTTAACTACACTTAACCTTCCTATCCATGAGAAGGTAATGTGTTCCCGCCTATTTAAACCTCCTTTGATTTTTTTTTTAGCAGTGTTAAGTAGTTTTCAGTGTCCATGTTTTTTTACATCCCTGGTTAAGTTTATTCCTAGTTACTTGATTCTTTTGGTTGCTATTTTGCATGGAAATTTTTCCATAATTGTCTCCTTAGGTCATTGTTTATGTATAGGAATATTATTGATTTTTGCACGTTAATCTTCTATCCCGCCACTTCACTGAATTTTATTAGCCCAAGAAGCTTTGTCGTAGATTTCTCAGGATTTTTGAAATATAGTATCATGCCCTCTGCAAATAATGAAAGTTTTACTTCTTCCTTTCCAATTTGGATGTCTTTTATTTATTATTCCTGCCTGATTGTTCTAGTTAGAACTTCTACTACAACACTGAATAAGGTGGTGACAGAGGGCACCCTTGTCTCATTCTCAATATTAAGGGGGGGCAGGCTTTCAGTCTCTCACTATTGAGTATGATGCTGGCTATGCATTTTTCATATATGCCCTTTATGATATTGAGAAAGTTTTCTCCGATTCCTACCTTTTGAAGTGTTTTTATCAGAAAAAAGATGCTGAATTTTGTCTTGTTTTTTTTGACCCCTTTCAGTTTTTTAATGTGCTGTGTTGTATTGACTGATTTTCTTGTATTGAACCACCCTTGCTTTCCTAGTATAAACCACACTTGGTTGTGATGTATACTTCTTTTAATGTGTCGCTGGATTTGGTTTGCTAGTATTCTACTGAAAATTTTTGCATGTATATTCATTAAGGAGATTGGCCTGTAGTTTTCCTTTCTTATAGCACCTGTACCCAGTTTTGGTATTAGAGTGATGGTAGCTTCATAAAGTGAGGTAGGTAGTATTCCTTTTTCCTCAGTGTTTTGGAAGAATTTGAGCAGGATTGATGTTAGTTCTTTTTGGAATCTTTAGTAAAATTCGCCTGTGAAGCCATCTGGCCCTGGGTTTTCTTTGTAGGAAGATTTTTGATGACTGATTGAAACTTTTCACTTGTGATTGGTTTGTTGAGATCTTCTATTTCTTCTTGGGTCAGTGTAGCTTGCTCATGTATTTTTAGGAATTTATCCATTTCATCTAAGTTGGCTAGTTTTTGGCAAAACAGCTATTTCTTCAGGGTCTGTGGTAATGACCCCCTTCTCATTTTGATTTTATTTACATCCTCTCTCTTTTTTCTTTGTCAGCATCACTGGGGTCCATCAACTTTATTCATTTTCTCCAAGAACCAACTTTTGGTTTCATTGATTCTTATTGTTGTTTTTTTTGCTTGTTTTCCAACTCATTTAATTCTGCTTTAATCTTTGTTATTTCTCTTCTTCTATCTGCTTTGGAGTTAGTTTGCTTCTTTCTCATTCCTCCAGGTAAGCAGTTAAGTTTTCAACTTTTGCTTGTTCTTGTTTTTTAATATAGTCATACAGGGCAATAAATTTTCTTCTCGACAGTGCCTTTGCTGCATCCCTAAGTTCTGATATGTTGTATTCTCATTGTCATTTGTCTCTAGATATTTACCATTTTCTCTAGCAATTTCTTCTTTGACCCACTGATTTATTTTAGGGTGCCCTATTTAATCTCCATATATTTGTGAAAGTTCTTGTTCTTTGGTTGTTATTGATTTCCATCTTCGTTCCATTGTGATTAGAGAAAGTGCTTTGAATGATTTCAATCTTTTAAAATTTATAAAGGCCTGTTTTGTGCCCTAGCATATGATCTATCCTGGAGAACATTCCATGAGCTCTAGAGAAGAATGTATATACTGGTGTTTTGGGGTGTAACATTCTACACATGTCTGTTAAGGCTGATTCGTATATCACATGGTTTAAGTTCTTGATTTCCTTGTTGATCCTCTGGTTGTTCTGTCCATAGAGGAGAATAGTGTATTGAAGTCTTCCACTACTATTGCTGAAACATCTATTGCTCCCTTCAGTTTGCCAATGTCTGCCTCATGTACTTTGGAGTTCCTTGATTGGGAGCATAAACATTTATGATTGTTATTTCTTTTTGATGAATTGTCCCTTTTATTGATATATAGTGTTGCCCTATATTTCTTATGACACCTTTACATTTAAAGTCGATTTTGTCTGGTATTAGTATAGCTACTCCTGCTTTCTTTTGGTTACAACTTGCATGGAACATCTTTTTCCATCCTTTCACTTTTGGTTTATTTGCATCCTTGGGTCTAAGATGAGTCTCTTGTAAACAGTATATAGATGGATCCTATTTCTTAATCCAGTCTACCAATCTATATCTTTTAACTGGTGAATTTAGTCTGTTAACATTCAAAGTTATTATTGTAAAGGCATTTCTTGAATATCCTTTGGTTTTTATTTGTCAAATCTGTATATTCTTTTCCCTCTTTTTCTTTTTATCCTTTAAGTTACCCTTACTGGTCTCTGCAATTCTATGCTTTTTTCCAGACCTCCCTGTCCTGTCTTTTTTTTTTTCAGCCAAATAACTTCCGTTTAATATTTCTTGTAGGGCCTCTCTCTTGTTGACAAATTATTTCAGTCTTTATCTGCCTGTGAAAATTTTAATCGCTCCCTCACTTTTGAAGGAAAACTTGGCTGGATACAGGATTCTTGGTTGTAAGTCTTTCTCTTTCAGGATCCTAATATATATCATACCTCACCTCCATGGTGCCTGTTGAGTAGTCCGAACTCAGTCTTACGTGGTTGAGTCTCTTTTTCTGTATATGGTGTGCTGCTTTTCTCTTGCTACTTTCAGGATTTTCTGCTTCTCTTCAGCATTTGACAGATTAGTATGTGTCTTGGATTAGGCCTACTTGGGTTTATTTTATTTGAGGTTCATTGGATTCTTTGGTTTTCATATTTATGTCTTTTATAAAAGTTTTCCCCATGATCTCCTCAACTAATCTTCCTAGCCCTTTCCTCTTCTCTTCTCTTTCTGGGCACCAATTATTCTTTTATTTGTGTGCTTCATGTTATCTATAACTTTGCTGAGATCCAATTCAATTTTTTTCATCTTCTTTGCCATTTGTTCTTTTGTATATTCAAATTCAGTTCTCCTGTCCTGTAGTTTGCTTATTCTTTCTTCTGTCTCTTCAAATCTGTTATTGTGTGTCTCTATTTTTTGTTTGGTCTACAATATCTTTCATCTCTATGATATCCACTATTTTTCTACTTATGCATTCAAATTCTTCTTTATGTTCTTCTAAAGTCTTCTTGATATCCTTTAAGTCATTAGCCAATCCACTGAAATTTTTTTAGGAGAGTTGCAAGAATTATTTGATTAGTTGCTTCAAAGTCTGTTTTTTCCTCCGGTGTTTCAATTTGGTCATTTGGCTGAGCCATATATGTTTGCATCTTCACAACTTTGTGACTTTCCATGGACTTTTAGGTATTTAATTATCTTGATAGGGTTACTGTGAAAGTTGATTTCACTCAGTCATCTAAGATTTTGTATTTGCTTGGACTTGCATTGCAGGTCTCCTTTTGCACTTGGCTCATCAGTAATTCCCACCAAACCAAAGCCCAGGCTTGTGCAGGGGATGCAACTCCACTTGAGGGTCTGTTTAAAACTAAACAGAGAGTCAGTTTGCCAGACTACACATTCCGTTTTTTTCCCAGAGGATGTCACTCTTTGACCTCATCTTCCCCTCAGGCCTTCCTCTCCCTGACTTCAACAAGTGGGTGAGCTGGATGGAGACCCAGTACAATTCCAGCTTGGTCTGCTGTTCCCAGTGTGTGTTGAAAGCCACCAACCCTGAGGCCAGGGCTAAGCACTGTGCACCTCAACAAAGATTCTGCTTGCGAACCTGATGGGGCTGGCAGCCTCAGGCTTCTCCTTGTAATGACTGGATATATCAGCTGCCCCTGTCCACAGCCCAGGTGGAAATACCTATTGGCTAGGCATGCTGTAGGGGTGAGGTAAAGGGGGCACAGGGTGCGGGGAGCAGGGGTGTGGGGCCTCAGGGTATG
>PVIY010032662.1:0-28781 GCA_004026745.1 Myrmecophaga tridactyla
GGTGCCCGGGTTCCCTCCCAGCCTGTAGTTGTTGTAGGCGAGATGACTGTATGGATTGTATCCCACAAACCCTGGTGTGCTGGGCATTTGTGTTGCAGGAGCTGGGGTGGGAGGTGGGGCATAAGATGGTCTTTTTGACATTTTGGAAGATTAAGTTCTCAGTTCCTTAAGAATGAATATGAGACACCGCGGGCAGAAGGAGCGTCCGCAGCTCTGGCAAGGCTTCCCTTTTCTTGCCTTTATTTTTAAGATCTATTTCTAAATTGATTCATTTATTCATTCAAATATTTAATAAGGATATACTAAATGTCATGCTCCGTGGTGGATGCCAGAAGGTTGTATCTGAGAGTAGAAGTAGCAAGGAAAGGCACCCACCAGTGCACAACTCAGCAGGTTCCACTGAGGGCTCTGCAGTCTGCATGAAGTCCGCACTCCAGAGAAGACTTCAGAACTCCTCATGATCTAAGCCCTGCATCTCTCTCGAGACTCATTTCCTATCCTCGAACCCTCAAACTGAAGCTTCAATAACCTCACATGGATGATAGTTTCCTACCCATTCCGTAGTTTCTTCTACTTCTGTCTCTATGGCAGCTACTGTCCCCACTGACTGAAATGTGTCCGTCGCCCTGAAACACTGAATAAACCCAGCTCAGTGGGTATGAAGAGAACACAATGCTATTATATAACCCAGGGTTTCTTTAAAACATATTCAGTAATAGCAATTATCCCTACCCTGGGTGGAAACATGGCAGGTCCAAGGATTTTTTTTTTACTCTTTTCTGAGAAGAAGTCCTGAGAGCACATTAATTTGCAAACACGGCCTCCCTTCAGGAATTAGACAGCCAAGCCCAGGATTAATGGTCAGGCTCCACTGAAAGGTAGCACATGTCCCTTTTTCCCCTCAGGTAAGATCAACAGTGGGTTGCTGTTGATTGGGGATAAAGTGATAGGCTTTTGTGCCTTCTCTGCTTAGCTACTGTTTCAAAAAAAGTAAGAATGGAAAGTTCATGGTTAGGGATTGTATTGTCACAGGTAATTGTCAGGTATCTCAAGCCTTTTTGTCTTGTGTGTATTCTCCCCGGTTCACTGAGGCCCCTCCAACCCAGTCCCTTAGTAGGGCCGCGGCCTAATCTCCAGGCTAATCTGAGGGCATCTTGCATTCAGACTCATTGATGGAGCTCCAGCTTCCATAGGTCTTAAAGTTTTCACAGATCTTACAGTTAAATCACGCTGGACATATTTAGTTAAAAAAAAAAAAAATGTACCTGACACTGAAGAAAAAGGGCTATTTAAAATATGTTAGAAATTTAAACATTTAAAATAGTTAGAAATTGTGCAGCTATCTAAAATCTCCAATTCCATATTAAATATTTAAAATTCATTTGAATCCTTTAAAAAAAAGCCATTTTATTGAGATACACTCATATATCATACAATTCATCCAAAGTGTACAATCTATGCTTTTTATTATATTCAAAGAGTTGTGCAGTCATTGCCACAATCAATTTTAGAACATTTTCATTTCTCCAAAAGGAAAACCCCATACCCCTTAGCAGTCACCTCTCAATCCCTCTATCCTCCTTCCTCAGCCTTACATAATCATTAATCTATTTCTATCTCCAAATATTTATTTATATTTATATTTTATATAAATGGAATCATACAATATATAGTACTTTATGTCTGATTTCTGTCATTTAGCAAAATGTTTTTTTAAATTATTATTTTTTAATTAGAGAAGCTGTAGGTTTACAGAAAAGTCATATAAAAACTATATTCCCATATACTTCTATTGTTGAAACTTAGCATTAGTGTGGTTGCTTTGTTACAATTGAGGAATGAATATTGAAATAGTACTATTTTAAGAATAGTCCATAGCTTACATTGTGTAATTTCTCCCATATACCAACCTATTATTAACACTTTGTAATAGTGGTGTACATTGGTTATAATTCATGAAAGATCATTTGTATACTTCTATAAACCCTAGTACATTGCAGTACAAAGTACTACACTGAAACTTCTACAAATATAAACACATCTCATTTTTTTTATCCTGTGGGCCTGACCGCTAGTGAGAACTCCAGAAGAGATGCTGAGAAACCCTGCCACTGAGGGAGTTCTCTCTCCCTCTCTGTGCCCAGAGGGAATATGAACTGACTGATCTCATTCCAGAACCCAGCTGGGGCCCTGTCACCAGGCGCTTCGAGGCTCTGCACCCTCCTCTCCTCAATCACGGGTGCCCCATGCCATTGGCAGGACAAAGAGGGAGCAAGAGGGGTGGTGAGACCTTAAAGGTGAGGGAAAAAGAGGTGCCTTAGACACCTGGTCAAGCGCCTGCTCCAGCCACAGAGTGTGACTCCGAGAGCCTCGGTTCTGCCACTAGAATCTCATTTCCATACAAATCCAGCTCCTTCAGGCATCAGAATATTGGCTCCCTTGGTGAAAATACTATCTCACAGTACCCAAACCTTCATAATTATTCCTCAGACTGAGTTTATTCTACAGTGATTTCTTACTGAAGGCATTAAAACTCTTGTATCAATCTTACCAAATCTATTTAAACTGAAAGAAGAGTACTTAAACCTATACTAGGAATCAAACATATTTTAAAGATGACAAACTCCCCTAAAGCAGAGATATCAAATAATTTGCCTGAAATCACAAGATTAAGTCCAGGACAACTTGTTAATTGTACAGAAACAGAGACCCCACTTTTAGCAGACACTGCAGGCTAGCGTCCCAACATTTATTCTGGATCCTCTCTGCTGAGAGTCCCGTACACCCAGGTGCTCTGATCTGAGTAAACAGAAATTATTCTAAGTCAATCATGGTTCTCACATGCCCCTTGCTAATTATGGGGTGATTGCTTTGACTAATGATATCTTCTAGAGCATTTCTGGAAAAGGTCTCTATACTTTTAAGGAGGACCGAGGAAATACAGCGTCTTTCTTTCTGCCCTGGACATCACTGGGTCCAGTTTCAACACAGGAACTAGTAAGGCGATTTTGTAATTACTAAAGAAATCAGTTTTATGCTAAGGATGTAGAAAGAGCAAATCTAGGTTCCACCCATCTCAGTGGCATGAGCCACTGACTCAACCAATCTTGGAGCCATTATATTTAGACCATATGTATTATGAGAAAATAATACCGTTTTGTTTAAGCCAAATGAGTTTTCATTTTTTGTTACTTGGAGATGAAGGCATCCTGAATCAATATTATATTCCAAAATACAGGCCCAAATATATTTATGATCCTGGAAGAAAAATAAATGACAATGCCAAGAATCAACAAAGTACTATAGGGAACATATCTGCAAACTACGGAGGACATCTCAATATTTATAATGGGAGGCAGTAGCAACAGGTAGTAGCTTAAAGTGCAGGTTTGCTGGGTTCAATTGTGAAGTTTGCTAGATCTGTCTGTAGGATCTTGAGGAAGTTATATAAATTCTCTAAGGCTCCATTCATTCATGAGAATAATATCTTCCTCACAGAAATGTTTTGAGAATTAAAGCAAACAATGAATGTGGAGGGCTAAGCAGTCTCAGACATACAAAAAAAAGCTCAAAAGTGTTATTTGCTGCTACTTTTATTCCTTATACTCAATTAATTCTTATATTTTAAAGACTATCATAAGCATCATTTCACTTGATTCTCATTAATAAGAGACTTACGTATTTCTATATACAGACAAGGAGACAATCTCAGAAGTTAAAATGTAAATAGTCAAGATTTGAATCCAGCGTTTCGTAACGTCAACAAAGAACCAGAGAATCCTGGTATGAAATAAAACCACAGCTATGAATGTAGAATGATAGAGGTTTAGGAGGAGAATGGAGGAAGTACTGATTTAGAATGAAGAAAATTGTTAATAATCCTAACAGTAATAGGAAAAGAAGAAGCACTAGGTCAATGTAGCTAATGAGGTACTAACTGTTAAAATTTAATGTTTCTTCAGAATAATTGGATTGTGAACTTTAAATCTCCAAGGGAAGGAGATTGAGAGATGGCTCAGCAAGTCAGTTAAAAGCAAGATGAATTCTGGGTAATTCAGACAGCCTACATTTTGAATTTACTAAAACATGGAGTTACAGAAAAAAGAAGTAACGTGCTTAACTATGTAAACTCATAAAATATTTTCATCAAGGAATCAAAAACACAGTTTCCATTGTTGACATGCTTTTCACCCCTATAAAAATATGTTTTCCATTAGATGGCACTGTAAGCTCAGGTTTAAATCTTCTGAATTGGTTTTGCCCCATGCCACAGGAATATCCAGGCCCTTGATTGAGTAGACAGATATAAAACTTACAGGAATGTTCTTAACATGTCAGCATTCACTTTCATGTATGAATATGCTCTATAGTAATGTTCATGTAGCATGCAAAACAACAAAGTCATTTAGAGGAAAAATTCTAACCACCACACACACACCGTGAGGTCTGGCTGTAGCTATGCTAACCTGTGTTTGCAATGAGAAAACATGTTTTCTTGATTTAACAGATGGAAAGATGAAAAATGGGGGTGGGGTGGAGGCTTACATAGTAAAAGTGGGCCAATGTAATTCTTTTAAGTGTGTGTGTATATTCTACTCATTTCTTATAGCTTTAGATTATTAGGAACATTGTTTTCACTCTGATGTATTAAATACTATGAGGGTTTTTTGTTGTTGGGCTTTTTTAGGGGCTGGCACAGTTTCTGGAACTAGGCATTATATAATAGTCACAAAATTCTTTCTATAAAAAAAAAGGTGACTGTATCCAAGGCTCTTCTCTGCACCTGATACTAAGAATTATTTTATTGTCAAATTTCCTTGTTTCCTAAAAACAGTGGGAAAATAGGTCACCTTCTCCTGTTAGAAAGCTAAACCAACTAGTAAAAAAATCAGATTTGGACCACCCATAAAACCCATATGAAAAATAAAGTTATTAGAGATATATTAATCTACTATTCTAGATAGCCATCTAATAATTTCACAAATAATTTGAGATCATATAAAGACAGGAGCAAAGCTCCATTCTGAGGCACGCACACTCCTCAGAGTGTCTCCAAACATTTTGCATGGTCTCCAAAACATTTACCTATAAATATTCTACTGTAAGGCAAATAAATATTACTCTCAAGAAGCAAAACCTAGTGAAGGATTTTGCATAATCTGCAACTGTTTTTACCTTCTTTCTTAGTTTAAAACTCTGTCTCCTTTACAACTTAAGCCATGCAGAGAGCACATATTTTTGTGACAATCAGCATAATAAATCAGAAATACAGACTTTTTACAAGCAAATCCTAGTCTGAATTCAAAATGAAGTTACTTTTTCTGAGCAATTAGTAACATTTTTATAAGTATCAAGGCACCATGTGTGCAAAAACATCAGCTAAAAACTTAGGAATAGGAAGGACTTTAGCAGTCAGAGGCGACCAATAAATGCCAGCTGTTGAACTTGCGGGCTGAAAGGCGGCAGCAAACACGCCGGGCGCTCCAATAAAGTATTTATTAAACTCTGAGTCAGGCCTGAGAGCAACAAGGAAAGCATATTCTGCTACTCTCACTTTCTTTTTCCTATTCAGATGGGCTGGCCACAAAACCATGCAATAGTTCATTGTTCCACATTGTACATGCTGTCAGCTGTGGAGAGTTTCCATAAGCATTCACATTTTGATTACCAGGCATTGATTCATCCTCCAAAGGTGTTCTTTAATCTGATAAATGTGTCAGGAGAATGGTTAAATATTTTATTATAAGCACTCAGGATTCCTCAAGCCTTCTCAAGTAATATATTTCAATAAGCAAATAATATTAGGACCTGATTATTCTTTCTCTGATGACATTAAAAGCAGATCCTCTCCAACCTTTTAATTATATAAAAATCTGCCAAATAACATTATTAAACAACAACCAAAGACAAATATAAGGAAATACTCTCAGGGATTCAATCTGAGTGCAACACCAGTCTCTCAGAGAAAAAAGCTTTTATTTCTGAAAGTGCGTCAGAGAAGTATCAGCATTTTAACACCAGTCTTTTCCTTTCCTTTTCTTTCTCTAAAATAAGACTTCTCTATTTGAGGTCAAACAGTTCAATAAAATAAATGATGGTAACTTAAAAAAAAAAAGCAATTGAAAAAGTCATTTTTCTGGCCAAAAACATCCTCTGCTTTTGGTTTCTATATCTCTTCCTATTTTCATTGTTCATTTTCTTGCTGCCTGGTATCTCCTTCTTTCTTTTGCCAGAAAAAAATTGCAAAAGACTTTAAAATGGACAAAAAGATAACTGGATGTCCTTTCAAGGTACTGCTAAGCATTCCTGTTTACCCCTGGCGGGTCCTTCTAGTGTTATCTTACTCTATGGCGATCCGTGTCTTTCTCTGTCTCTGTTTTGCAGCTCTATAATAGAGAGAGAAGTCAGCCTGTGATGGGTGATGAAAAGGAAAGGGATTTCTGTTCAGAGATGCCTGTGAAGAGAAGATCTGACTGGTCTCAGTGCAGCAAAATGTTCTGGCATTCCTCATTGCCTGTATACATCTATCCTCTGGATAGTTCTTTGAACTGGTTTTAACATCCTCCTTTCCTTGAACTGGTTTTAACATCTTACCTTACTGATTAATGAATTAAATAAAAGCTCTGACAAGTGTTCATTGTATATATGTATGAGAGTCCTGATTTTCTCCTTTTACAAAAACTGTCCCTTAATACTTCACAGTACCTCATGGCTTGAGTGCACATCACCAAAACAAAGTAAAAGCTAGAAATAAATATTATTTGTTAATTTTCTTCCTACTTAAGCACCTCTAGAATTAATGCACATAATACTATTTTACATTTTAATGCAATTTACTATCATGAAATCTATAAGGGTACTTCTTTCCTGAAGTCGCAGACCAACAAATGTTATCTAGCCAAGAAGGGCAAAGAGTCACGATACTACTGACTGACACTGATTCAGCACTTCCTATGAGCCAGACACTGTTCTAGTATTTAAATGCATTCATTCACAGAGTCCTCACAACAGCCCCATTTCGCATCTGTGGAAACCCAGGCAAAGAGAAGAAACCTGCTCAAAGTCATACTGCACGTGAGTGGTAGAGTCGTGATTAAAACTGAAGGGGTTTGGTTCCACTCCAAATAAGACTACTCCTCAGAGAAGAGAGGAGAGAAAAGAGAAAAGGCTGAGGACTTTTAGTGCCATTACTCTTGGCTGCCATTACCAACATTATCAAAGGATTATCCTATTAAGAACACATCTGTTAAAGACAGCTCAAGCCAAAACCTTTTGTGGGTAGCAACAATAACAGAAGACTAAAGACAAAGAGTGAGAGGACATGAGTAAAGTAGAGAGATCAAACAGGGGATGGGCCAAAAATCAACGATGAAGTCTTAAACATCCAATTGTGAGCCCTAACTCTGGGGGCTTTGTCTAAGGCTCATACATAATTCATACAATGTCCCTACACTCATTGTGCCCACATACAAACTATATCTTGGTTAAGAAAGAATAATCAAGAGGGAGCTCCTCCTCTGAACTTCTCCCGTGGAAAAACCCTTGGAAAGAACCTGGGTTTCAGGAGCATCCCAGAAGACCATCAGAGGATTTACTACAGACCACAAAGTCCATTCATGCATGAAATTGTGCTCAAATGAACACCTAGCAATTATCATTCTTTTCTGGACTTTCCTGATCCTTAAATTCTAAATTTAGAGGGCTCAGAAATTCTTAGAACAATTCAAGAAGGACCCATATTTCCAAAGTGCTTCAGAGATGTTACCTAGGACAGCCCAGTCTCACTGAAAGCTGCTAAACCCCCATGACGTTTCAACACCTGAATACTTCCCAAGACAAACACTCATTCCCTCTCAACCAGAAGTAAACCTCAGGAGGTGAAAAATAAACTTGCTATTTGAATTACTAAGGTAATGGTAAAGTGTAGGCTTGAAAGTTAAATACATAAAGACTAGCAGAGAATTTTCTCCATTCCTAGGAAAACCTAAAATATAGCTACAGTTAGAGGATTTGACTGACTAATTTGTTATCTATTGTGTAAGTTTGGAGGTTTTGTGAACCCCAGGAAATTATGTTCTTAAAATTAATCCATTCCCAGAATACAACTTGGGAACCAAGAAAAAAAAGTATGCAGACTAAGTAAATCTGGAATAAATATATACATACTTTTTAAAAAAATGTAATCCATTCCTATGGGCATGGACCTATTTTAAGTAAGATCATCTTTCGTGAGTAGGGTTTTAATTTAAGATGTGACCAACCTCATTCAGGGTGAGTCTTAATCCTCTTACTGGAGTTCTTTAATAAGAGAATGAAAACAGAAAGACACAGAACCTCAAAGAGATAGCCAAGAAGCAAGAAGCTGGAAGCTGGAAGCAACGAAACCTGAAAGAGAGAACAGCCGATGCCACCATGTGCCTTGCCATATTAACAGAGGAGTCTTGGATGCTTAGATTTGGACATTTCTGGAACTGTAAGCTTGTAAACTAATAAACCCCTATTGTAAAAACCAGTCCATTATGGTATACTGCATTTCAGCAGGTTTAGCAAAATATAACACCTGTATTAAGTGTCATGGAGCAACACTCGGTATATAACTCCATAAGAAGAATCACGAAGGCTGGAATATAAATTAGATATAATTAACATGTTGGATGAATTATTCAAGTGAGATATAAGGATAAAGATACAAATTATAAAAGTTACTAAAACTCTGTACTAGGGATTAAGAAAAGAAAACTCTAGATCCAGTTGGCACAATTCTGGTGATTAAAGTTAATTAAGTCTGGATTAAGTAAGAATTATAGGAAAGGGTTATGAATAAAATTAAAGATCAAATTGGACCTAATTATCCTAAAGTATTTCTAGAAAAATCAAGCAGACAGACAGTAAAGCCTCTATTGAGTTCAAGTACCTTCTAAATATTTAAATCTACCAACTCCAGAAAACATATTAGTGCTCACATCATTAAAACTGTTCGTTATTAAATTTCAAAATACTTCTCTTTTTCACAAATGCAAATTCAAAAAACCAAAGATGTAAGTAAGAAGTTTTTACCAAAAATTTTAACTGACTGAAATGTTCATCCATAGCAAAGCTGACTAGGTTTCATAAACACTTCTCTCCAAATAACTGAGGTGTCTTCAGTTAGGATCTTTGGATATTTCTGAAGTTTTACTCCCTTACTGTAAGTATGTTAGACTTTTAAGCCACTGAAAAATAAAGAAAACTGAACTTAAGATGGTACTCACTTTTCGATCTCAATGCCAAGTGGATTAGCAGGACGTAGGGACAAGGGAGGAATGCCTTTATTCCTGTCAGTACGCATATCATAATAATTCATTTCATCAACCCAAACAGCAGACTGATCCAAGATACCTACCAAAAATGAGGAGCACAAGCTTGATAAAACAAAGACTCTCCCAAACATCTTCTAAGTATTGCCCTATTACTTTAATTTTTTTAAAGACCTAATTCAAAATGCACACTAAAATACTTTTTGAAGAGAGGCCATGACAACCCAGATTTTTTTAAAAAAAATACTGAGAATCTACAAAAAGGCAAAAGTAACACTTCTCGGTCATGGTTTCATCATACATTACTCAATAGAGAACACTAAGTTCTGCTGAAATAAATGATGTACTTTACAAATAATGAATATGACAATTACTCATACATTATTTAATATTTGATTAAATTAGTAAAAACATTCAGAAGGTTTGTATATAAAGAGAACATTCTGAAATCATACAGATTTTTGGAAAATTGCTGGGAAATACCTAGGCAAAACCTGCATTAAAGACACCCTAAGAAGACTTAGTTCTTATTTAAGATGACTGTTGAAAACCATTACGCATATATAATTTTTTAATTAATATTCTGAGTTTTTTCTTCTGGATAACATAAGTTACCTAGGAACATATTTCTTTGCAGATGGAAACCAATGGCTTTTAAAATGGTTCTTAAAAATTCTCAAGAATGTCTTCTTATATGAACACTGACATTTTTCCACAAATAGTTCTGTAAAAAATAACATACTCCTTGCTGTTTCTCGTTCTTTTCACTATTATCAATGTTGAAAATGTTCTAGATGGTAGAAATAGAAGGTGGTTTCTATATTGTGCTAAAATCAACTTGATAAATTCAACAAACTATCCCACCAATTCTTTATATAAAGAAATCAGTCAAAAATATCCCAAGGAATGTATGACTTGTATAACTGAAATGACTAGGTTATTTAGGAAAAGCTGACTGGGTGGACCCTGTGAACAAGGCATAAATTCTGAAAAACAGTACCTTTATGTGGCCCAGTACTCTGTCATTCGACAAAGTGAAGAACTCACCGATAATTCTCTCGCAACCCTGGGATGTCACAGACACAGGAACAAAGGGCAGGGGAGCAAGAGGAGGGCATGAGCCCTCTCCCCAGGGCAGGCAAGGATAGCTTCATGGAAGAAGGCAGTGGAACACTAGGCAACTTCTAGCTGTGTGTCCTTTATGAACCCACAAATTCTGTCAGCAACCCCAGTTCTGTAACAACTCAATGGGAGGCTCTGTCAGAGATTAGATGGAGTCCAGATAACTCCTGGTGTCTGGCCCTCCACTTTAGATTGGTTCCATAAACCTTACTGAGGTTATTATATGCTGGGTGCTTTAGAGTACTTTCAAATATATTTTCTTCATCTGCTGAAAAACATGATAAAAGATGTTGCTAGATTTTGTCAAAATGTATTAAGTTCCTCCAGAAAACTGTGTAACAAGTTCCTACTTTTCTTTCACAGTTCAGTTTTTTAAGAAGTTATACAAAAATAGGAATATTATACATATATGCATGAATTCATAGAGTCTGGCACCTCAGACCCTTAACTACTACTAATATAAGAAAGCACATGCACACAAATACATATATATCAAGTCATTAGAATGATACCTATTTTCTCAGGTTTGAGTAGCTTGAAAGAGACTGTTGAAGTTCCTCTGCCACCTGACTTGGTTGTGACAATAATGTCTCCTTTGTCATTTTTGGCTTGTCCTACTCGACACACAATTTTACTTGCTGACATCCATTCTGCAGTCAGGAGGCAATTATGCCCACATATTGTCAAACCTGAAAATAAAAATGTACAGGTTAACGAAGTTTGAAAGAACAATGATAAGACCTTAAACATGTCTACTACATGAGAGGCAAATGTGTCTACTGCCAACAATACCAGGCATTTTCATGAACTGAGAAATGAATCTGGAACTAACATTTCCTTGTCTATTTTTATTATTGAATAAAAGCAACATTATTTGCAAATATACTGCTGTTTCTATTGTGTCTCTCTAATCTGCTTTTTATCTAGTATTTAAGGCTCAGACTATTTTTGAGAATCTTAAATTGCTCTCATAGGTATCAGAAGGCAAATTATTGCTACTATTAGAAGTCTAGGTTTTTTAGTTAAAATTTAAGTGTGTTAATAAATTTATATACCATTTCCTAAAAACATTCTATACTTACCTAGCTTCCTGAAAATAATCTGCATGTACTTTTATCAGTGTCCAAGTTTATACGGTATTATAGCATGAAGACAATCAGTTTTAGAACTCACTCCCCAGAGAACTCTGAACTAAAGTGGTACTTTACATATTTTAAACTTTGCCTGAAGCCTGGTAAATCAAGTGGAATATCCTCGGGCATTGCTGGATCACAAACTCATTTTTTTTACATCTGACTATCCACTTACACTAAGATAGGCCATGCTGCCCTAGTATTATCTTCTCAATGCTGTCACCTACTACATACTTCTCTTACTGAAAATCGGCTGTCCAAAGGGATCGAGTCTGCTTGCTCATGGCCACCACCTTGCCCCACACAATGAAAATCACAATTTAGACAGCGGTCAAACAGACTCTGACGTGTCCCTCAGTGGAGCCCCTAAAAGGGGGCCCAACAGATCCCAGTGAGTCAGGCATGTCCCTAGGGCAGCACACACTGACCCCAAACATATCCACTCCCAGTTATTCTTCTAACCTATTTCCTTTGAATTTTCATATCCATAGAACAGAGACTAATACAATCAATATTTACAGAAACTATAAACCAAAATGTAGGTGGCACAGACCCAGACACTCTTCACATTTTCTTTTTGTCATTATTTAGCTTCTGCTCAGCACTCAAGTTTCCCAATGTTGATGGATATTTTTTTTTTTTTCAGATACTGGAATGGTTCAATTAATACAAAATTTGGCTTAAAAAATGGGGGAAGGGATTCAAGTAATCTTTTGTTATAACTTAAAGCACTCTGTAGTAATAATGTTACATTAGTTATACAGGAACAAAAAGAACAAACATATTTTTAGGATATATTTGTATTTCTTGAAATAATGAATTTTAGAGGTTTACCTAAAATATCTATTATTTGTTCATGCATGAAATTTTGCTTTTCTAATAACAGTATGTGCTGGTTTGAAAGGATGTATGTCCCCTAGAAAAGCCATGTTTTAATCAAAATCCCGTTTCGTAAAGGCAGAATATTCCCTATTCAATATTGTATGTTTGAATCTGTAATTAGATCATCTCCCTGGAGATGTAACCCAATGAAGAGTGGTTGTTAAACTGGATTAGGTGACGACATATCTCCACCCATGTGGGCAGGTCTTGATTAATTTCTGGTGTCCTATAAAAGAGGAAACATTTTGGAGAAAGAAGGAGATTCAGAGAAAGCAGAGAATGCTGCAGCACCATGAAGCAGAGAGTCCATCAGCCAGCACTTTGGAGATGAAGAAGGAAAATGCCTCCCGGGGAGCTTCATCAAACAGGAAGCAAGGAGAAGAAACTTGCAGATGACACCGTGTTCACCATGTGCCTTTCCAGATGAGAGAAAAACTGTGACTGTATTCGCCATGTGCCTTCTTACTTGAGAGAGAAACCCTGAACTTCATCGACCTTCTTGAACCAAGGTATCTTTCCCTGGATGGATACCTCTGATAGACTTGTTTTAATTAGGACATTTTCTTGGCCTTAAAACTATAAACTAGCAACTTATTAAATCCCCCTTTTTAAAAGCCATTCCACTTCTGGTATATTGCATTCCGGCAGCTAGCAAACTAGAACATAGTATTTAAATGTTCCATTTGGACTGAGTTTCCTGTTGGCATTTTTTAATGTGTAAAGACACATTTTAATTGTACTCATAATTAGTAACTATTTTTTCCAAGTGGGAATGTCTTCTATCATTTTCCTGACAAATAATTACTGTTATGAACAAATCCAACAGTTTAAGAGATTGAAAGCAACCTAGAATGTCACTTCCATCTCTAAACAAACAATACGAAATACTTCAATGCTTATTTGTCCAAACAATCTTTATGTATATAAGCCAGTCTATGTATTTTTAAAATAAATGGGAAATGGTTTAAATTGTAATTTGTTTGTAGATTATATATATTGACATCACTCCAGGTCAATACACAACTTAGTATTTTTGAATTTTATAATAGCACAGATTCATGAGATTTTAAATATTAAATCATTTCAGAAAGCAATATAACTCAACAATAAGTGATAGAGTATAATGTAAAAATATAATTAGTATCAGGCAACAGTGGCTCAGTGGCAGAGTTCTCAGCTGCCATGCTGGAGACCCAGGTTCGTTTCCTGGTGCGTGTCCACGTAAAAAATATATATACAATTAGTCATCATCATAAAAGAAAAAGTCATTCCAAACAGTGGTTCTCTGCTGGAGAACTACCATATGATTAAAACTGAAGAATGGAAGCAGATTTCAGATATACAAACATAAAGTCTTAAAAACACATTCATTTGAGCAAACATGAATGACTCCATGAAGACAGAGGTTGGCATAAAACTACTCCCAGAACAATAGTTTATTCATCTGGTCACATCAAGGTACCTCTGATTTAATATCTGATGAGCATTCTTACTCCAAAAATAATACTCACCAAATAATTTAGACATAGATTCAAGCAGATCATTTTGGTGATGACATTTTGAATGTCATCAAAAAAATAAAAGGTCACAGAACCTATTTCTTGATTCCTTAAGCACATTTTTGCTAAGTTTCAGAAAGCTAAGAAATCTGTTTCATGAAATATAATAGGATCTTTTTTTTGGTTACTTGTAGAATTCCAAGTAAAGTACTTTTTATAGTGTTTTACTTGGCTAGTGTAGATATCATCTGAGTTAAAAACACTTAAATTATTTAACAGGTTAAGTTTGCTTTTTTAAAAAATGGCTTCTTGGCAATACATGAGACAGGATGAAAACTGAACCAGTAAGGTTTATAAAAGTAATACATACTCAGTCAAGTAAGAATAGCATTGCCTGAAGCTAAAGCAAGATTAAAATGTACACAGACTATTAACTGTCATGTTTGGGGCTCATGGTGACTGCCAGTTAAAATCCTGGACATAACTTCCTTCCATATAGTATTGCTTCCATGCATTTTAGGGATTTTTCTACTTTGGATAAAGAAACATTTGGACTGAACAATGTCAAAAACCAAAACATGGGATTGGAAAAGAAAATCTTAATAAGAATAAATTTGATATTTACTGAAGAATCAGAAAGTAATATCAAATGAGACCTAATTGAATAACACTAGGAAAAAGAATTAGCTGTGAAGTGCAAAACTTGGTTACTAAACATAGTGCTAAGTTCCAATTCAGCTTCTCTCTTTAATGGGCTTCTCAGTGGCCAAAAACGAATCTATCAGCCACAAGTTGATAATGCAGGAAAAACAAGTTACAATTTATAATCTCCAGTATTTTACCAATAAATCCCTTATAAATTAAGAAATGAGGCAAAATAATATCTGAATCCTGAGTGAATTTGCATGGAAAGTAAGAATATATTCAGCAGCAAACAGGAGAATCTCTACCTTCCTCATGTAACTGCATCTGTATACTCTAACACACAGTCTGTCAGCAAATGATAGTAAATGAAGAATAAAATTGTATTTAAATTCTCCTCTCTACCCTGGCTGTATCTGACAACCATTTCTATTAACATAAAAAAAATTGGGGTCCACAATTAGAGATTGAAACTTGGCAGGCCAGAATGGTTGCTTTTTTTTTTTTTTTAGGTCCAGGCGAAATTCAGAGAGGCTGGGGTGAACAAGCATGAATGCTCAAAAACTAAAGCCAAGACCAGAAATAAAAGGAGAAAAGAAATATCAGTAAATACCAGCCATCCTGAGTTCCAGGAAGATGGCTGAATAGGGTACACTGAGTTACCCCCTGCTGCAAGGAAAAATTAGAGAAGGGACAGGAGACAGCTATTCAGCAGCGCAACTGACCTGGGAGGGCCTTCTGCATATAGAGTGGCCCTGGTTGCAAAAGCTACGGAACCAAGAAGCAGAAAACTGGAGCCTAACATGGAAGCATGGAACCCACAAGACTGCACGGACGGGGTGACGGGGACCAGGAAGTAAGCCAAGCCATGTTCCTTGGACGCGCTACCCTCATCAGCCCAGCCCTATGACCCATGACTCACCCCACACCCCATGTACCTGAACCCTATCATACCCTCACTCCAAGCGCCCCCACCCCACCAAACCCCAGCGTGCTCACCTGCCCCACACCCCCCCGCCAAGTGCAGCCCAGCCACCTTTCCTGCACCTGTCCTGAGCACTACGTCCCCCTCCCTGATCCCTGCAGACTGTGGCCAGCACATAACGTAAAGACTGCAGGTGCATATCTCCACACACAGGCAACACCCACCTCCCACCCCTAGTGTCGCACAGGCCCACCCTGACCCCCTGAGCTCTGCGCATCACTTTATGGCACTCCTAAACCCGTGCATGCATTTGGCCCCCAATCATACCCCTCAGGTCTGGGAACATCAATTTACGGCACTCCTAGAACTGTGCATGCGCATGAACCCAGTTACGCCCTTCAGCCCTGGGAACACCAGTTTACAGCACTCCTGGACCCAAACATGTACTCAGCCCCCAGTCACGCTTCCCAGCTCAGAGAAAACACCAAGATGGGCAGCTGGGCCACAACCATCCCCAGCCGATGAAGGTATAATGCCGACCCGCTGCCATAGCTCTGCACGATATAGGTCCCCATGCCCTAGACCAATGTATACCAGGGTTACAAACCCCAGACCTGTGCATCGCACAGCTACATCCTCCCTGGCCACTGGGCGCCCACGTTCACAAGCACCAGCATAACATCCCCAACCTGCGCTTATATCTGCACTGCAATGCATCAGCACACTGTTGTGCCCTGCCCCGTACCCTGCATCCTGCTACACATCCACCCTGCCTACACAAGGCTATAGACTACTGAAGGAAATCCACTCCTAAAATAAATCAATCAAGATACTTACATGCAACAAAAGCAAGCATATCACTAAGCATATCATATCACTAAGCATATCACAACGCAGACACATACAGCACAGCTTAACGACCTAATTAAAACAGCAGAGGGAGACACAGACACTGGAACAATGTAAAAGACGTTCTTTTAATTCTACTAAATGGGATGGCTAGTGACATAAAAGAGATCAAGAAAACAGTAGAAGAGCATAAAGAGGAATTTGAAACAATAAATAGAAAACCAGCAGATATCACAGAGATTAAAGACTCTGATAACCAAAAAAATATATTACTAAAGGCACACAAAAGCAGATTTGAAGAGACAGAAGAAAGACTAAGAAATATAGAGGACAGGATAACTGATTTCAAACACTCAAAACAACAAATGGCAAAAAAGATTGAAAAAAATAAATAAAAAACAATAATAATAAAAAAAAGATGGAAAAATTCAAATTGGATCTCAGGGAAATGACAGACAAAACAAAGTGACAAATACAAGAATCACTGGTGTCCCAGAAGGAGAAGAGAGGAGAAAAGGGCTAGGAAGAGTATTTGAGGATATAATGGGGGAAAACTTCCAAACAATTATAAAGGACAAACATACAAGTCAAAGAAACCCAATGAATTACAAACAGAATAAATCCAAACAGGCCTTCACCAAGACACATACTAATCAGTCTGTCAAATGTTGAAGAGAAGCAGAAAATTCTGAAAGTGGCGAGAGAAAAACAATCTACTACATACAAAGGAAACCACATAAGACTGAGTTCAGACTACTCAACTAGTACCATGGAGGTAAGAAGGCAGGGTATGATATACTTGAGATCTTGAAAGAGAGATCTTGAAAGAGATCTTGAAAGAATTCTGTACCCAGCCAAACTGTCCTTCAAAACCGAGTAGAGATTAAAGTTTTCACAGACAAACAAGTCCTGAAAGAATTTGTAAACAAGAGACTGGATTTACAAGAAACACTAAAAGGAGTTTTGCCAGCTGAAAGAAACAGACAGGAGAGTCAGATCTATATACATATATACTCATTAAGGGTAATTTAAAGAATACAAAGAGAAAGAGGGAAAAGAATATACAGATTTGACAGACAAAATAAAAAAGATAAGATGGTGGATTCAAGAAACATCTTTTAAGTAACAACTTTGAATGTTAATGGACTAAATTTACCAATTAAAAGATACACATTAGCAGAATGGATTAAGAAATATAATCCAGCTATATGCTGTTTACATGAGACTCATCTTAGACATAAGGATACAAATAGATCGAAAATGAAAGCATGGAAAAAGATGTTCCACACAAGCTGTAACCAAAAGAAAGCAGGAGTAGGTATGCTAATACTGGACAAAATAGAATTTAAATGTAAAGACACCACAGAAGACAAAAAAGGGCACTATATAATAATTAAAGGGTCAAATCACCAAGAAGATATAACAATCATAAATGCCTATGCTCCCAATCAAGGAACTCCAAAGTACATGAGACAGAGATTGGCAAAACTAAAGGGAGCGACAGATGTTTCAACAATAATAATAGGAGACTTCAATACACCAGTCTCCGCTATAGACAGAACAGCAGACAGAATATCAACAAGGAAACAGAGAAGTTAACTTAAATGAATTAGACCTAACAGACCTAACAGTCATTCTACCCCAAAACACAAGGATATACATTCTTCTCTAGTGTTCATGGAACATTCTCCAGGATAGATCATATGCTGGGGCACAAAAGAGGTCATTATCAATTTTAAAAGACTGAAATTATTTGAAGCACTTTCTCTGATCACAATGGACTGAAGCTAGATCTCAATAACCACCAAAGAACGAGAACATTCGCAAACATACGGTAACAAAATACACTCTTAAACAACCAGCTGGTCAAAGAAGAAATTGCTAGAGAAATCAGTATCTATCAGGAGACGAATGAAAATGAGAATACAACTTATCAGAACTATGGGATACAGCAAAGGTTGTACTGAGAGGGAATTTTATTGTCCTAAATGTGTATATTAAAAAACAAGGAAGGGCGAAACTCAAGGACTTAACGCTCACCTAGAGGAGTTTGAGAAAAAACAGCAAACTAATCCCAAAGCAAATAGAAGAAAAGAAATAACAAAGATTAAATCACAGTTAAATGAATGGGAGAACAATAGAAAGAATCAATAAAACCAAAAGTTGTTTCTTTGAGAAAATCAATAAAATTGATGGGCCACTAGCAAGACCAACAAAGAAAAAAAGAGAGAGGATGCAAATAAACAAAATCAGACAGAGAAGGGGTGTATAACCACAGAACCTGAAGAAATTAAAAAAAAATCATGAGGATACTATGAACAACTACATGCTAACAAACTAGACAACTTAGATGAAATGGACGAATTCCTCAAAACACACAAACAAGCTACAATGACGCAGGAAGAAATACAAGTTCTCAACAACCCAATCACAAGTAAAGAGATTCAATCAGTAATGAAAAATCTTCCTACAAAGAAAAGCCCAGGCCCAGATGGCTTCACAGGAGAATTTTTTTTTTTAACACAAACATTTTCAATATATAATCATTCCGTTCTACATATATAATCAGTAATTCATAATATCATCACATAGTTGCATATTCGTCATCATGATCATTTCTTAGAACATTTGTATCAATTCAGAAAAAGAAATAAAAGACAACAGAAAAAGAAATAAAATGAAAACAGAAAAAAAAAATTATACATACCATACCCCTTATCCCTCCCTTTCATTGATCACTAGCATTTCAAACTAAATTTATTCACAGGGGAATTTTATCAAACATTCCAAAAAGAACTAACACCAATCCTGCTCAAACTTTTCAGAAAAACTGAGTTAAAAGGAACTCCACCTAACTCATTTTATGAATCTAATATCATTTTAATAGCAAAACCAGGTAAAGATGCCATAAGAAAGGAAATCGACAGCCAATCTCCCTAATGAACATAAATGCAAAATTTCTCAACAAAATATTAGCAAATCAAATCCAGCAACATATTAAAAGAATTATACACCACGACCAAGTGGGATTCTTACCAAGATGCAAGGACAGTTCAACACAAGAAAATCAATTAATGTAATACAGCACCTAAACAAACTGAAAGGGAAAAATCACATGATCATCTCAATTGATGCTGAAAAAGCATTCAACGAAGTTCAGCTTCCTTTTCTGATAAAAACTCTCCAAAAGATAGAATCAAAGGTAACTACTTCAATATGATGAAGGGAATATATGAAAAACCCATAGCCAGCATCGTACTCAATGGAGAAAGACTGAAAGCCTTCCCCCTAAGATCAGGAACAAGACAAGGATGCCCACTGTCACGACTATTATTCACCATTCTGCTAGAAGTTCTAGCTAGAACAATCAAGCAGGACAAAGAAATAAAAAGCATCCAAATTGGAAAGGAAGAAGTAAAACTTGCATTATTTGCATATAATACTATACTTGGAAGATCCTGAGAAATTTACAGCAAAGTTACTTGAGCTAATAAACAAATTCAGCAATGTGGTGGGATATAAAATTAAGGTGGCGGGATATAAAATCAGTAGTGTTTCTATACATAAGCAATGACCTGAGGAGTCAGTTAAGGAAAAAATTCAAAATAGCAACTAAAAGAATCAAATACTTAGGAATGAACCTAACTAGGGACACAAAGGACTCATACACAGAAAACTACACAACACTGCTAGAAGTCAAAGAAGATCTAAATAAGTGGAAAGAAATTTACTGCTCATGGATAGGAAGGCTAAATATAGTTAAGATGTCAATTCTACCCAAATTAATCTACAGATTCAACACAATACCAATCAAAATTCCAACAACCTACTTGGAAGACTTGGAAAAGGTAGTTACCAAATCCATCTGGAAGGGAAAAAGACCCCGAATAGCTAATAGTATTCTAAAAAAGAAGAACAAAGTGGGAGGATTAACACTCCTGGACTTTAAAACTATTATAAAGCCACATTGGTCAAAACAGCATGGTAGTGGCACAAAGACAGAAGCATTGACCAATGGAATTGAATCAAGACTGCAGAAATAGACCACCAAATCTATGGTCAACTGATTTTTGACAAGGCTCCAAATCCTCTGAACTGGGACAAAACAGTCTTTTCAATAAATGGGCATGGGAGAACTGGATATCAATAGCCAAAAGAATGAAAGAGATCTCCTATCTTACACCCTATATACAAAAATTAACTCAAAATGGATCAAACAGGGTGGTGCTATGGTGGCTCAGTGGCAGAATTCTTACCCACCATGCCATAGACCTGGGTTCGATTCCCAGTGCCTACCGATGCAAAAAAAAAAACCAGATCAAACACCTAAATATAACATAAAACTTCTAGAAGAAAATGTAGGGAAACACCTTAAGACCTAGTAGTAGTAGGAGGTAGCTTCCTAAACTTTATACCAAAGCACAAGCAACAAAAGAAAAAATAGATAAATGGGAACTTCTCAAAATCAAATGCTTCTGCACCTCAAAGGACTGTCAAAAAGGTGAAGAAGGGTGGGCAACAGGGACTCAGTGGCAGAGTTCCCACCTGCCATGCCAGAGACCTGGGTTTGATTCCTGGTGTCTGCCCATGTAAAAAGAAAAAAGAATAAAAAAGAGGCAGCTAACTCAATGGGAGAAAGTATTTGGAAATCATATATTGGACAAGGGTTTGATATCCTGTATACACAAAGAAATCATACAACTCAGCAAAAGAACAAAAAACCCAAGTATAAAATGGGCTAAAGATATGAATAAGCATTTTTCTGAAGAGCAAATACAGATGGCTCTAAAGCACATGAAGAGATGCTCATTTTCATTGGCTATGAGGGAAATGCAGATCAAGACTACAATGAGATACCACCTCACACCTGTAAGAATGGCTGCTATTAAACAAACAGGAAATTATAAATGTTGGAGAGGATGTGGAGAAATTTGGACATTTATGCATTGCTGATGGGAATGTGTAATGATGCAGCCACTATGGAAGACAGTTTCGAGATTCCTTAGGAATCTAAACATTGAGCTGCCTTATGACCCAGTAATAGCCCTGCTTGGTATACACCCAGAAGAGCTGAAAGCAACAACACAAACAGACATTTGTACACCAATGTTCATAGCAGCATTATTCACAGTTGCCAAAAGGTGAACAAACCAAATGCCTACTAACAGACGAGAAGATTAACAAAATGTGGTATATACATACAATGGAATATTATGCAGCAGTTAGAAAAAATGATGTCCTGAAGTACATGACAAGATGGATGAGCCTTGAGGACATAATACTGAGTGAAATAAGCAAGACACAAAACGGCAGATACTGTATGATTACATTTTTATGAGCATGGTAAAGGTAAAATCAGAGACTTATAATACAGAATATAGGGGACTTAGAGATACACAGAAGTTAGAGATGGGTGAAAGGTTAGCTAATGAAGTTGAACTCCAATGTAAGGGAATAGATAGAAATGAAGGTGGTTCTCTAGTGGGTCTATAAGTAATATTACCCCGTTGAAGGTGAACAAGACTGAAAGGTTGTATAGACCTATGTGTCCCACTAATTAATGTTAGAAATATAAATTAGTTTTTGCAGGAACTACTTCATAGGTATGATTTGTATACAAAGAGTGCTTACATCCAAGGTACAGGGGGAAAACTGCCATTGCGTGCCATGGGCTTTAAAAGAAAAACATCAGCACCACCACAGCAAGAGCAGAGGTAAATAACGGGAGGAGGGACAAGAGTTAAGAGGAAGTTTAGATTTCTTATTTGGTGAGGGTGTGTTTATTGGTTTTCTCTTGGGAACACATGAAAATATCTAAAATTGAGAGTGTTGATGGACAGTGGACTTTGGGCACTATACATGATCACTGATGAATGCACGTGGCTGAAGGATAAACTGACTGAAAAGTAGACTGGTGAACGATGTTGTACACTTATGAACAAAGGTTGTGCTGCTACAAAAAAGGAACTAAATAGTGATGAAGCAGTGATGTGAGTGAACACGTGGGACATTTGGTGAGGCAAAATAAGCCAGAAACAAAAGAACAACAATGGTTCGGTCTCATTTAGAAAATGCTTACAAGAAAACATGAGCCTAGATTATAAGCTTTTATAGCATCCACATTTATTCCAGAGTAGTAATTATTATTTCTGGATTTGGAGAGCCTGTTTTGTATACACACACACATGTATATATATAACCTGATATTTATGATAAGGACGAAGCCAATCAGGTTGGGGCTAAAGTAATTCAGAACACAACGGTAAGGAAGACAAGGTCTATATTTTAGAACCACACATACTCTGAGGCCAAAAGAAAAAAGGTTTATTTTGTCTGGAACCTAAATTTTCTGTAGCACATAATCTAACTCAACCTATATGTATAGCTCATCTGAACAACTGAAACACAGGGAGCACAGAATAAGAAAGAGGTCCATTAATCCTGTATAGCTTAATGTAATGCCTACACACATCCTAGAGTATATTAAGCAAGTCATCAAAAAGTACTGGCAAAGTCCCTTGAGGGATGGGAGAAAAAATAAGGAACTTTTAAACTTTAGCATCAGGAAATCCCCTGATATTGTGTCCAACTATAGGTACACCCAAATCAACAGGCCCTGAACTTAATCTCGAGGCTTACTCTTCTGAAGCTTATGTAGGTAGCGGAGAAGCTTAGCCTACCTGTAGGTATGCCTGAGAGTTACTTCTAGACGACCTCTTTTGTTGTTCAGATGTAACCTCACTCTCTCTAAGCCCAACTCTGCAAGTGAAATCATTGTCTTCCAACCTACATGGGACATGACAGCCAGGGGTGAAAGTCTCCCTGGCCACATGGGAGATGACTCCCAAGGATGACTCCAACCCTGGCACTGTGGGATCAACAATTCCATCCTGACCATAAGAGGGAACAGAAATATAACTACTAAAGTATCTTATTACTTTAAATAAGTAATTTTACTTTTAAAAAAAGAAAATTTTATTTTCAAGTGGCAGAGAGACTTGAAATAGAGTCGAGAGGCAATTCTGAAGGTTGCTCTTATGCAAGCTTCAGTTCAACATTGCTACCTATCATAACCTGACAAACCCAAACAGGGCCACTCCAGCCAATCATAAAGAACACCTAGGGCATTATCTAAGATTCCACAAGGGTTCCATGCACTAGTGTAACTTTCCAGAAACCTACAACCTCCAGATGGATCCCTGGACCAGATGAGTCCTGAAACCTAGAAGGCCCAGCCTCTCCAGAACATTAGACAGCTCCATCTTCCTACCCCACATTAGTGACAGACCCTTCCAACATGAAGAAGTTAGACTGGCCACAGCCCAAACACCCATAAAGAGAGGGATAGAAAGATCAAAGGTGGTGGTGGAGTTAAACAGAGAAGATAAGATTTAACAAATGAATATGATTGCTAAATCATTAAATTGATATCTCTTTTAGTCTCCAATATCTTACAGCAACTAGAAGTAAAAACCTAAAATTGTAGAATTGTAACCCATGTCAAACTCTGAAATATGCTCTATAACTGATTGTGGAACTGTGCTTTCAAATTTATTGCTTTTTTGTATATATGTTATTTTTCACAAAAAAGAGTTGATTATGGTGATAAAAAATATTTAAGCCTTCTAGTCTCCTATATTCTGGAGCAGCTAGAAGGAAAAAATCTGAGAAAATTGTATGAAAGCCCATGAAAAACTCTGAGATCTGTCCTGTAACTACTTGTTGAAGAGTGCTTTGTAAACCATTGCATTTTTATTTCTTTGCCTTGTATATATGTTATACTACACAATAAAAAAGTTAAAAAAAAAAAAGTAAAATAAAAAAAAACAACAGCCATCCTTGCTATTTCAAAAACCTGAAGGAAGAAAAAGAGGAAAATAAAAAAAATAAACCAAGAGTAAGGGGTCCTTATATATGAAGGGGGAACATCACACTATACAAACCAAATACTTATCCAGTGCCAATTGGATGCATAATGTTCTATCACTGACTGTCCTTGAGTTTAAAATCTGCTAGGAAAGATTAAAAAAAAAAAAAAAGTGAACGTAAAAATAAAATTAAGCTTCTTCTAAATATCTAAGTACTATGGCGACCTAAATAAAAAAAATATATAGCTCAAAATGGGCAGAAATTAGTGTGAAGAGAGTTTTGTTTGTGAGTCAAGTCCTGGCAAGACAGGATAGGCAGAGAGGGCTCGAGAATTTAAACTCAGGGCAGAAAACTTCAGGTTACCAGTGAAGTTGGAAGCATCTATATGGCAGAGCATATAAGCACCAGGATATGTGCCTGGGGACAATGAAGAGCCTCTCTTAGGTATGGGGAGGATAAAGAGACATGTGACACTGACTTTAATAGAAGACTGAGTTCAGATTTCATCTGAAGAGCAGTAAGGAAAAGAAGAGGTGTAATTCAACTGCACACATTACATACAATTGTTATAAAGTAGGGAAAACTACGGAAACCAAAAAGAGATAGCAGGCTATTTTGGCAACCTAAACAGGAGGCAAAGCTGAGGAAACGGAGGCAAATCTTAGAAACTTGCTGAAGGACATATAGAGGACTTGAAGGTGATATATATATACACACACACACACACACACACACACACAATTTAACAAGGTATTGGTTTTAACAGAAAAATCAGAAAAACATTTTTTCATTTTTATTCAGGTAATGCTGTACTGATCATATGGTGTTTTCTTGTCACCCCCACTATTACAAAATTATCTTGGCACAACTGCCCAACGTGAATTTGTTTACCACAGGGAGACAAGTTTAGTCACGCACTGTACCTATGAGGTCAGATGAGCCAGTTCCCAGGTTTTCTCCTCTAATGGTGACCTTTGTCCATGGTATTCCTTCGTTGGGAGAGATACCGGTCACGAGGGGGGGTTGTCGTGATCGAGACATATTGCTTGGTGGAGCAAACTGGTGATCTGGTTATATATACAATCTGTTAAAACAAACAGAAAACAATCAAACATACATTAGTGCCAACTGAGATAAGGATTGACTAAAAAAAATCAGAATACTTGCTAGGCATTCAGAAACAAAATATAATATTCTTGAACATACAGCTCTAAGTTGCCTATTAGTCAACATCTACTGAACATTAAGTTCATTTAGGGCACTCTAGTTAGTACTGTGAGAAACGTATCAGAACAACGGAAAACGAGGCCCTTGGTCTAAGAACTTTCAAAATAGTGGCAAATGGACCCTAAGCTCACTATTTAATTCCATGCCTACATCTGATGAAGTTCAAATATGTACCAGGAACTGGAGCAGCTATTGTTATATACAGTTCACTTTAAAGTTTTACTCCCAAGATTGATTAAAGATATTCATAAAAATTCATGTACATCTATATTCCCATAGACATACTGAATTTCACTTAGTATGATACTAATACTTTTTATTGTGCTTAGTTCAACAACATTTTTTTATAATGCGCTCAAATAAGTACGTCGAAATTTTTACCAAACCTAGAACATAGACATATAGGCAGAAGCATGAATTTGCTAACTACTGAGGATAGCATAATTGGTAAATGGACAGATTATGGGAGCAGAGAGATCTCTGTTCAAGTCCTGGTGCTGCAATTTACTAATTCTGTTCTAAATCTAGGTTTTCCTAGGCATAAATGGGGCTAATAATAGAATCTATGTCATAAGGTAATACTGTTAAGATCAAGTTGTGGGGAGGACTATAGGAAGGTGGCAGAGTAGGGAGCCCCAGGACTCAGTCCTTCACCAAAACAAATATTAAACAGGCAGGAACTGGCTAAAACAACTATTTTAATACTCCAGCGATCAAAAGAACACTGAACAGCATCAGGGAAGAGTGGGAGGAAGAGGCTGAGAAATTACTGTAAAAAGCAGTATACTGCTCTCTCCATGCTATGGCTACAGGTGCCTATGCCCTACTCTCATAGCCCAGCAGGCCACCCTGGGGTTCAGGCTCTGGCTACCACATTAGTGACAAAAACAGACATAAAAATCCTCTTCCCCAAGATCAGGGGTGAGGCAAGGTCCATTACTGATCATTGCTTTTGACTGGCAAATTCAGATCACTGGGTCCAGCTTCTGAGGACAGCCACTGTTTCAGCACTCCCTGGATAGGGGCAGTAGCAGTGGAAACCTGGGGATATTGTACTTTCTGAGAACTGTGGGGGACAGTTGGTTGAAGGGTTGCATTTGCTGGGTAGGCCAGGAAGGCTCAACTTCGGGGAGCCACTGGAGGAGCTCTTGTGCCCTTCCTGGCCCCCTCCACAAGGCACTCAAGAGCTCATCTGTGTCCCCTTTGTGAGTCCATGTCTCTGTTTTGGCTGGGAAAGTCCTCAGCAGCATACCCCTGACCTTCCAGAATCTGCCCTGCCGGCAAAAGCAGCTTGAGAAAACAAAAGGAGTGTAAGAAATTATAGAGGCAGACAGTCTGGGGCAAAGTCTTGCCATCTTTGAAGACCCAGACAAAAAGCTCCATCCCCTGAAAAACACAGAAGACAACCAAATTCCCATGAATTGGGGAACTCCAAAATAGGTAACGTGCAAAAGTCCAGAACAAGACAGAGAACCAGAAAAAGAGGGAAAACCTGTATATCGCATTCACCTTGATAGAAGGGTTGAAGCTTAAGAAAATCTATTTTATCACCACCTGATTACAAAACAAGAAAACAAACATTCTAGGGAGTAAATGCCAGACTTAGCATTTTAAAACATTAAAATGTACAGTGTGTAACAAAAGACTACAAGACAAAGAAACAGGAAATGATGGTCCATCCAAAGGAATAGGATAAAAATCCAGAAAACACCAACAAAGAAGAGAATGTAGACAAATAGAACAAACCTTTAAAAAAAATTATCTTAAAAATGCTCATGGAGATGAAGGAAAATACAGAAAAAGAACTAAAGGATATTAGGAAAACAATGAAGGAGGAACATGAGAGTCTAAGTAAAGAGAGAGAAATGTTAAAAAGGAAGCATAAGGAACTACTGGAGTTGAAGATAATGATAACTGAAATAAAAAAAATGCCTAGGAGGGTTTCAAGAGCAAACTGGAAGTGGCAGAAGAAAAAAGTCAGTGAACTCAAAGACAAGACACTTGAAACGAATCAGGCTGAGAAGCAGAAATAAAAAGGAAGTATTAAAAGTGAAAATAGCCTAAGATACCACTGGGATACCATCAAATGCACTAATTTATGCATTATAGGAGGTCCAGAAGGAGGCGAGAGTGAAAGGGACAGAAGAATTATTCGAAGAAATAATGACAGAGAAGTTCCCAAATCTAGCAAAAGACATGAATATGCACATGCAGGAATCCCAGAGAACATCAAACTGCATAAACATGAAGAAAAATGCACCTGTTCTAGTTTGCTAAAGGCCAGAACGCAACACACCAGAGACAGATTGGCTTTTAATAAAAGGGGATTTATTTCATTAGTTCTTCAGAGGAAAGGCAGCTAACTTTCCACTGAGGTTCTTTCTTATATGGAAGGCACCGGGTGATCTCTGCTGGCCTTCTCTCCAGGCCTCTGGGTTCCAACAACTTTCCCCGGGGTGATTCCTTTCTGCATCTCCAAAGGCCTAGGCTGAGCTGCGAGTGCTGAGATGAGGTATGCTGAGCTGCTTGGGCTGTGCTACGTTAAGCTCTCTCATTTAAGCACCAGACAATTAAGTCAAACATCATTCACTGCAGCAGGCACGCCTCCTAGCTGACTGCAGATGTAATCAGCAACAGATAAGGTTCCCACGCCATTGGCTTGTGTCCACAGCAAGACATCTAGGTACCTTTACCTGGCCAAGTTGACAACTGAATCTAACTATCACAACATCTCCTAATATACTGATCACACTATCAAATGCAAAGGATAAGAGAGAGTTTTGAAAGCTGCGAAAGGAAAAGCAACATGCTACGTAGTACAAGGAAGTCCCAATTAGATTGACTGCCAATGTCTCATCAGAAACCATGGAAACAAAAAGGCAGTGAGTGGGTTGAAACACTTAAAAAGTGAGGAAAAAAAACACTTCCAGCCAAGAATTTCATATACGTGAAACTTTCAAAAAATGAGGAAGACATTAAGACATTCTCAGATAAATGAGACCTGCCCTGCAAGCAATACATCTTCAGAATAAAGGGCAAGGGCACTAGATGGTGGCTCAAAGCAGCATAAAGAAATAAAGACCCGCAGTAAAGGTAACTATTTGAGTAGTTATAAATGCCAGTGTTATTACGGTGTAGTGTTTGATATGTAACTCTACTTCTTACTTCCTTCAGGTCCTAAAATGTAAATGCATACACAGTAATGATAATTCTATGGTTTTGGATATGCAGTGTACAAAGACATAAGTGGTAATCGTTACATAAAAACACGTTGGGGGGAAGAATGGGTATAGGAAAAGTATATGTGCATTACATTGAAGTTAAGTTGGTATCAAAC